>OU964976.1:1662584-1690084 GCA_918808275.2 Dolichovespula sylvestris
GCATGAAATAAGTATGTATTAAATATTTTGAAAGGATATTTTATACTTTGCAAAAAGAAATGAAAAAATAAATTACAAAGAAATAGAAAAGAAATAAATAAAAAGAATGATGTATTTAAATTACGTATTATCTCGTAGCTCGTTAACTACATTAACTCGCGTTTTAACGTTCAACAGAAAAAAAAATTTTATTTATTTTTTCTTTTTTTTTTTTTTTAGAATGTCGGTCGTGCCTTTAATGCAGCCTGATAATACTTTGAATTTCACGACATTCTAATTTGCTGGAATTAAGGAAACCGATACGCCATCGTGGCTCGAGTGACCTATGACCTAATTTTCAAGCACAAGAACGGCTGGATACCGTTTGATCCGTTCTCTTCTTATTTTTTTCTTTCCGCCACCCTAGTATCATATTTATTATTAACATAATACGACACATGTTCATGGAAACTCATTTGCAATCTTTTTTTACATGAAAAGTAAGTTAAAATTAGTATAAAAAAAATAATAAAGTAATAATAATAATAAGGAAAATAAGGGGGTGTAAAAAAAAATTCAAGAGATTACTACTTGTTACTTATCGACTAGAGAGAGGGGGAAAGGGAGAGAGAAAAAGAGAGAGGGAGAGAGAGAGAGAGAGAGAGAGAGAGAGAGAGAGAGAGAATCGACTCGAGTAAAAGCAATTAAATCCTTCATTTTAAAGATTCAATGAAAAATAGTGTGTGACAGGAGAATCTCACGATGACAGTCGGTCTTCTATTCTTTGTCCCGCTAACAACAAAACTATATAATAGATTCTAGCTATACATAAAATAGTAATATATATGTACAATCCCTTTCTCTTTCTCTTCGTCGTTTGTTGCTTTGTGTTTTAATAATCTCCAATGAGATTCTTTTACTAGAAACTATCGAAAAAGAGAGAAGAAGATGGAAAAGAAGAAAAAGGAGAAGAAAAATAAAAAAGAAAAAATATAATACCTGAACATCTCAACGATCGTTTCAACGATCGTTTTAAACTCTTTCATTTTTTAAACGTACGTTTTAAGATAAAAAGTGAGCAACCTCGAGTCGAATGACAGTATCTTGTATGTGCGTGCGTGCGCGCGTGCGCGCGCGTGTGTAACCTTTGAAAGACGTCACGTTTGAATATCTACCATTTACTGGCAAACTATATATATAACTTACTAGTTTCACACGTCATTAACACGAGTAAACGACCCCGTAAATTTTTCCCTTTTCCTTCCGTGTAAAATAAAATCAACGACAACCCGATGAACAAACCTTAATGTTCTATTCTTTTTTCACATTCTCGTTATTTACGAAAATAAAAAAAAATAAAAATTCAACGAACACGTCGAAGGACCGATTCGATTTTCAAATTCACGAGTTTCACGTTGCCTATAACTTATAAAGCATGATTCGTTTGAAAAACTAATAGTTAGAAAGTTTCGAACATGTTTTACGTTAATGTTTGTCTTTCGTGTAATTGGATATCTACTAAAAAAAAAGGAAAAAGAAAATAAGAGAAAAGAAAAAGAAAATAAGAGAAAAGAAAAAGAAAATAAGAGAAAAGAAAAAGAAAAGTGAAGAAAAGTTGCGAGAGAAAATAATGTAACAAATTTTTTTACGAAAATATCATTTCAACCATTTACAAATTCATATAAATTCGAAGTTGCATACAGGCTCTTATAAATCTGTATTTCTTTTTCTTTCTTTCTTTCGTTCTTTTCTTTTCTTTTTTTTTTCCTTTTTTTCTTCCATTTAATATCTCGATGCAAATATATTCATAATAGTTTGTGTAACTTAAGAAATGTAACTTATGTAACACAGTTTTATTATCGATAATGTTTAAATTTTATTCAGTTTGAAATTTTTAACAAAAATAAATATTATTTAATGTAAAACTTTTTCGTAACGTTGAAACTACACACAAACACAAACGCGCACACACATTTATCTGTATGTGTCCTATATTTTCTGAATGTTCTGTTTCATTAAAAAAATTTTAACAAATGTACCTATGTCACTTTTATCCACTTAAAACTTTATCTATCTTCGAAAATTACGCCCTCACTTATTCGTATTTTTAAAAAGTTTTTATTTCATATATTTCGTCACAAAAAATTGTTAGTTCATATTTGAAGGTTAACGTTTGTTATAAATATAACACACTTATTGTTAGTATAATATAATATTAATATAAATTTCACGTGATATATGACGTATGTAATAGAATAAACACGAACAGAAAGTTTATTTGTAAAAAAATCAGAATGAAATAATATATATTTATCTCATACGCTAATTAAAATTAATTTATTTTTAATAAAATTTATTCTGTTGGAATAGAGAACGCGAATAATATTTGCATAATATATCTATGTAAATGAGTACATATGTACCTGCATCACATACTGTACATACAGAAAATCTATAATACTCGTATTAATAGAAACACATCGATCCCTTGTTTCTACCCAAACTCTCTCTCTCTCTCTCTCTCTCTCTCTCTCTCTCTCTCTCTCTCTCTCTCTCTCTCTCTCTCTCTCTCTCTCTCTCTCTCTCTCTCGCTTTATGTAAAAGTTTCGCTTAACTGTTCGAGTGCACACGTTTTTATTGTTTTCAATTAATTTCACATTATCTGAAATCACGCGTTAATAATTAAATCTTAATTATATATATGTATGTATGTATAATCATTAAATACATACGATTTTAATATTACAATATATATATATATATATTACTGTTAAATATACAATTTCATGGAAAATTTTAACACGCCCATAATGTAAAAAGAATTTTATTACACCAATATAACATTTCCATTATTCCCAATATTATTTTTCTTACAAAATTTCTACCAAAAAAATACAAAGAAAGAAATAATGTATACGTACAAACTTATGATTACAATTATAATAATATCTACCTAATCATACAATACTTAAGTGCTTAAAAAAAATGTATATATATATTTTTTTTTTAACTGGAGAATTTACGATAACATAATAAATAAATAAAAAGGCTATAAGTAAAAAATTATTAAAATAATTTGTAAAGTTATGATATAATCAGATAAAAGTCACGTTTACTTTCTCCTTCTCTCGTTTCTTTCTTATTGTCTCCCCCCCCTCTCCGAACTAACAATAAGGGGAAGGAAACGTAGGAAGAAATTCTCCGATCGATTCCGAGTTCACCATATTGTATGTCACCTAAACGAAATCGATCGGTACTCGAAAATATTTATCTGACAATGCCCATGTACCAATCCTATATTGGAAAACGAAAAAGATAACTTTTAAATGTATCACGATATCCATAGACACGCATTTGTACACATATATCGTATATCTTTGTGTACATGTATAAGCAAGTATTGGTATCGATATTAAAAAAACACGAAGAGTTCAGTTTCATCAAACCTGTTCGCAAAAAGACGCAGTATACATGAATTTACTGATAACGAGCATTGAAGAAACTCAACAAGTGTTAGAGAGAAAGAAAAAGAGAGAGAGAGAGAAGGTGAGAGAGGGAAACAAATAGACAGAGGTAGAATTAAAGCTAGAGCTACAGTTAAATTAACGAAGTAATCGAATTATTCTAAACGTATCAATAAACTCGCGACCTTCTTTTTTTTTTTTTTTGTGTCACGTCGTAATATTAATTGTATTCTTTGACAAAAGAGTTGACCTCGAAAAAAAAGAAGGAAGAAAAAGAAAAATGTTCTAAACCACGGAGAATAATTTAGGATAGAAATAGAAAGAGATTGGCCTCGGTTTGGTCGCGATCGCGTGCTTGAAATGGCCGTTCGTTTAACTTTATTTTAATCGAATCTATAACAACGTATTGGGACTTATTTGGGGCATCGATTTTCATGATTTCAAAACTTACATACGCAGTATAAAAAAAAAATCGAGATATCACGATTCTTTGTTGATATTTAGATCACCTGAGGACATATTAGAACGCGTAATCATATTTTTGTTTAATTTGATTCAAAGAAAAAAAGAGGGAGAGTGAAGGGGTCGAAAAAAAATGAGTCAACTTCGTTTCGAATACCAACGAATACGAGAAGTACGAAAAGTATTACAGAGTTCTTAGAAAAACGAGGAGTCGAGTGAAGTCGAAGAAATTTTTTTTTTTTTTTTTTTTTTTTTCAAGAAAAAAAAAAGAAAAAGAAAAAATCGCGCGTACTTTTCATACATCGCAAAGAAGGAGAATGTCTAACAACAACGTGAATCATATCTTTCCACGGCCATATCAAAAGAAACGCGTATCGTAGAGAAAGGGGGAGAGAGAGAGAGAGAGGGAGAGAGGGGGGAGAGAGAGGGGGAGAGAGAGAGAGAAAAGACAGAAAAAAGTCGATTGATAGATGAGGGCCCATGTCTTTCAAACGAAATGAACAAAAGGTCCTTCAGTGACAATGAAACAAAAAGAGAGAAAAAAGAAGATACGAGAAGAAGAAACCGAAGACAAAGATAGAGAACGAGAGGGGTATAAAACGTCGTGACCCAACCCTTCTCATGCAACCCCTCAACGAGAACACGAGCTATTGAAAAATAAAGAAAGAAAGAAAGAAAAAATGAATATGTAATAAAAGAAAAAAGAGAGAAAGATAAGGAGAAAGAAAAACGGTATTGTATCCCTCTTTAAGAGAGAAATAATCTGTCAATACAAAGAGAAAAGAGAAAAAAAAGAAAAAAAATCGAAGATCGATAAAAGAGAAAGAAAATGACTTACTCGTCGATTTCTTCGTCTTCTAACAGGAGACTCATCTTTACGATGTCGAACGTTCGTCGTCCGTTCGGCGATCAAGTTAAACGAGAGCGAACAAAATATTGGATTTGATTAGATTCACCTTCTCGCGATCACGCCAAAGGGTGTAGTCCTTCCGATCCTCCGCAGGACTATACTCGCGAAAGATCGTCGTGGTTCGACACGACGTGTCTAAACGCATGCGCTTTCCCGCTACTTCTTTGCTATTACTCGATTCTATCTCTCTATTTCTCTCTCTCTCTCTCTCTCTCTCTCTCTCTCTCTCTCTCTCTCTCTCACGCAGGAGTGCGCGCGCGCGCTAGTACATTCCAGTTTATCTCTTTTTCTCCGTTCTACTCCCTTTCTCTTCCTTTCCCCTGTTACCTTTCCGCTACCCCTTACCCTTAATCTACGGTCGACGATTTAACATTAATTCCAACATTCTCATAATCTCGCCGCGATGTGGCGCCACCATAGCAACGCGTCTAACCACAATTATTATTTTCATTCTTTCTCATTTTATCCAATTAATTGTTTTTCCGTCCATCCGTTCGTTCGCCTGTCCGTCTTCTTTTCTCCTTTTTTCTTACTTCTTTTCGACTTTATCTTTTCTGAATTAATAAATCAAAGTCATATATTCACCTTTGAATAAGAAAGATGCGTTACACAGGTGAATTCATTTTCGTTTATTTTGTCCTCACGTTCGACCAATGACAACGCCGTGATATTTCTATGATGGAAAGAGCCAGCCAACGAACGCTTTTTAAGGACATAATAGTCACATGATACTACATTTAGCGAATTAATCAGGGACGTAGGTTTTTTTTTTCTTGGGAAAAGAATCTTTTGTCTGATGAAGGAAATTGTAGATTTTAATGTTAATTCCTTTGAAATGAATTAAACTTTTTTCGTTATTATTGTGGAACTTTGAAAATTAAAAAGAACGAAGCGAGGATTGTTAAGTAAATAAAGTTATGTTTTTTGTTATCCATCGATTGGATTGTAAATACATACAAGAGAACTATCATGATTAACAATGTTAAAATGGTTTAACCCATTTGCATCCATATACACCACGATTGAGACTTAGAAATTTTTTAGCTTATAGCGCATTATCGTCAAGTTTCTCCTTATATTCTTTAGACCTTTCTGACCGCTGTTAAAAAAATAGGTATTTCTAATTTAAATACAAATTTTAAAAACCATAATTTTATAACTCAAAATAAATAAAATTTAATCAGCACAATGAATGGCAATCATTTTTCTGATTCGGAGTCTAACATGAAAATAAGAAATCATAAAAACGTGTACATCATATTCCATCCAATGATAGCAGTGAAAATGATCAATATGATATATTATGGTAAATGAAGATTTTGTTTGGAAGCAAGAAAGCCATATACCAAAAGTACACAATTTTACCGCAACTGTCTGGCACAGGAGATATGTCTAAGAGAGAAGATTTTGAATTATTTTTCAATGACGAATTGGTTCAAAAAATTATGTTGGAAAGAAACAAATGCAGAATTATAAACAGAAACTTTAGAAGAATTAAAGAAGATGAACTAAAAGTATATATAGCATTAAATATTTTAATGAGTATAATTCAAAAACTTACTGTACAAAGTTATTGGAGAGTATAGATAAAAGCATAGAAACTCCATAAGAGTTTACATTTACATTTTGCATCAAGAATTACATCATTTACATTTTGCTGGCTATAATTATAATATTATTTATAATTCGAACAATACGTTAATAAAAATTAGAAAAGTTAATGATATGACCATTAAAAATTTCTTACATATGTATAAACCGAATAAAAATATTTCCATCAATCAGTCATTAATACAATGTGGAAGATATTTATATTTCATACAATTTATTTGAAACAAACGAGTGAGATTTGGTATCAAATTTTCTAAATTATGTGACTCTCAAACAAGATATATACATAATTTTAAAATATACATTGAAAAAAACAAGACTGATTCTGCTAGTAGAAATAGTTCATCAACTTTAAATTGTGAACTGTATAATATGCAAACGAAAAAATGTTTAATTTTGAAGCCAACAGTAATAATAGATTATAATAAAAATATGGGTGGAATCGATATAGGCCAAATGTTAAGTAAATTTCACACGATTTGTAGATATAAGAAAGCGTATAAAAAAATATTTGTTATTTTGTAGATATGATGCTGTTAAATAGTTATATCCTCTTCAAGGAAAATAAAAAGGATTAGACTTTCCGCATTTGCAAGCAAAAACTAGTGGAAAAAATTATTGTCAAGCACTTAAAAATAAAAAATAAAAGGATAGGGGAGACAGAATCTATAAATAATTCCATAACAACTGACTGGCACTTTCCCCCACAAAAATAACTCCAACGGAAACAAAGGTAATAAAAACATCAAAGCGATATAATGCGGGTTTATCTGAGTCCCTTAGAAGAGAAACTGTTTTTAAATATGGTATTTGCGATGTACCGTTATTTATAGATCATTTTAAAGATTGCCATATCAATATAAAAAAAAAAATATCTACGAATGCTATCTTTTGTTTGATTATTACACGTTATTTCTAAGTAAAATTAATAATAAACAATAACACAAGGACTATCGTTGCGCGATGATACGGGTCGACTATCGATTGAATATTTCATATGAATAACGTTAGTTGTGTATTCAGAACTATGTTGCAAATGGGTTAATGTAATTTTTTTCGAAAGATCGACGTACAAAACAATTGTAGTATATAATTTATTTTCTAGGAAAATTATACACATTCATCTAAGCCCGATACAATCGTATAGGATAAATATATATATATATATCTGGAATGTGTGTTAACATCATAGCGCGATTTATTGGCGAGGAAAAATGAGGCCTTTTGCACGATTATCTTCGAGATTTTAGTTTTTAATATAGACATCCGACATTGTTTTAAGAATAAGGCTTACCTCGGGGATCTCACATAGAACAAGAGATAAGGGGTGGCGGAATTTCGTGGATTTGGTGCCAGTTTATCTTCCAATTGTCTTAACGGAATTACATGGACCGCTTCATCGTCGCACTCCAGCCAAACCCCTTGTTCGGATAATTTAGTATACTTAGAATTTCTAAAGCCGCAACATTCCATACTGCGACAGCCGACTTTTACTAATTGTTCCTTATTCTCACTAACACTTGGTTTCTTGAAGTATTTAAAAATACTTGACGTTTTGTCGGAGGAAGAGGAATTTGTATTTGTGCTACTACTACTCTGACCAGTGGTTTGACGTTTACTATCCCTGTCACAATTAAAGTATTCTGCTAATGCAGATTCATCGGGTAATCGTGTGTAAGCAACATAATGACCAGCCGTCATGGTTGCACCCTGATGCATGATGACAGAATAAAGTTTATACTCGTGTGTTTGATCCTTCGCAGAAACGTTTCCATGGACGTGCTTGTTGTAGCACTCTTCGCAGAAGCATTGCAATGTTAGCGGAGTAGGCATATGATTATTGATTTTTTCCATCGATCTATAATTTAACGCAAATTGTTTATTTATAACCGTATAAATGTATCTTCTATGCAAGTATGTTGTATAAGCATACCCAGCTTTGGTAGAAAATCTTTTCAATTGTAAAATCAGAAGTCGAGGCAAGCAAGGGAAACAAACTGCTCGTCGTGCTTCATTATATCTTAGGCAACGTGCACACCAATACTTATCTCTACCAACCAGAAATTCACTGGTTACTACAGCACGTCTATAAACCTCGCTGCTGTCTACAGATCGTCCTTCATCGTCTAAAAGAAAAAGTACTATTCAGAACTACTATTGGAAACTATAAACATGATCAAATATTATTGGATAAGGAAACCTTTTTCGTTTGATCTATTAACATCGATAGGGACACATATGTCACAGAATGTTTCCTTTCGTTCGGTAACATGTTCGCATTCTAGACATGTTGTTCTTAACAAACTGATACCCTCAAAGTCTTCAGAGATAAAACATTTTTTACTTTCTGGTCTATGATTTCCTACATCACCGTTACTTTCAGGAAATTCTGCATGGCCATTTTCATACGGCCTCGACGAAGAAACGCCATTTGTATTCGAAGGAATTAAACAAATTGAACTTCCTCGAGATGTAATCTTCTTTTTCTTTCTTGATTTCCTAATACTGCGTTTACTTGAATTACTGTCCTCCGATTGTATGTCCGTTTGTTGCTCCGCGGAAAGTTCAGAGAAACTTGCATTATTCTGTCCAAATTGACTTTCTCTGTGTCTAACTAAAAGTTGAAAGGTTTCTCTAATATTATCGAGTAAGCAAACTAAAAGTTCATGAGCATCTTGCTGTTGGTTTCCTTCGAATATGGGATTTACTTCTCTGTAAAAAAAATTAAATCTTTATATTTGGCGATATCATATTCACATCAAAACATACCTAAGTGCTTGTAAAAATGCATCTGGTTGGTATGGTTCGCAGTTCTCTCTTGCTTCCGATGCACGTAGTGCCATAAACAAACTATGTAATTTCTCTGTTGCTATTTGTATTCGAGGTTTGTTGAGTTCTCCGGTTGGACCAGCTAAGGCCAATAAATCTTTACTACTCCAACTACGACTACCGCTTGCTGTTAATGATACACCGGTTCTACCCAATGATGAAGATTTGATCTGTCATAATAAAATTATTACTATCTAATGCCGACATCAATTTAATCTGCATTGATGTTCGTATCAAAACAAGAAAATTTACTTTAGTTTGTAGTTGCTTATCGTTTAAATTTGATAGATCAGTAGCAAGATGATGTAAATTATGTAAGAAAGATGGTGCAAATCTTAAAGTATATATAACACTGTTCAAGAAGCATGTATTTCCTAGATTACATAGAGTTGCTATTTTTAATCCCTCCGTTCCTAATCCTGAAATATCGTAACTTCCATCCTGATGATTACTCAATTGATTGCGGTAACCATTCATCATTTTGCCTGTACCTTGATAATACAAATAATATTTTGAATACCATAATAGAAAACAGAATAGATATAATAAAATATGATAAAACTAAATATAAATACATACTGTATAAGAAATCTGGTCTGTCAAAGAGACCCCCTCTAGAAGAAGTATGAGGGGGCTGTGGAATGGTACTAGGAAATGTACGTTCGCGGTTTGAAATAGACAAGCAAAATTTTTTTCTAGGTGGCACCGACCGTTTATCTGTATCTTCTTCGGATTCTAATACTGTCATTTTTTGCTAACCTAAAATCATATAAGCATTATTAGAAGAAAGTCATTACTTAATATGCGTAAAACAAGTGAGACTTATTATGTTACTAATTAGTGTTATATATATATATATATATATATATATATATATATATACACGCACACACACGCACACGCACACACACGTACACACACACACATTATATATACATGGTAGAAAAATGTCTAATATTCCAATATAATCATTTCTACCATTTATACGCACTAAGACGCATTCGTGTCTAATTCACGTGAAGAATTAAAAATTATTATTATTAAATTCGTTTACTCACGTATTATTGAGTAGGGAAGTCATGGAACAATGAGTATATTATTAATCTTAATTAATCGAAATAATCTGTACAAGAAAATCACGAGTGATTTCTCTTTAATGATACGAGCTACATTGCTACCGATGTCTCTTGAAAAGCATTTTATTAAATTTTACAATACCATTACCCGTATCATTCACTATATCGTACACTTATTAATCATATGTAATATATCGAATAATATCTTATTAAACGTTCTCCGATCGTCCGTTTAAAGCAATTAACACTATTTCGTTAGAATATTCACTTTAAATGGTAGTTATAAAACGTTTGCAGCTAAAAATGGACGTACTATGAGGTACGGCGACTTCTTACTTCAGAACCACGCACTCCCACCCGCAGCTGACTCGTAGTAATAAGAGGACCAAAGAGGACTAACGTGTAAGAGATAAAGACAAACGTATATATCTTATGAGCGTAACCTTCCAATTCCCTTGACCTATCAGTTAGCAGTTAGTATTTTCGATTGACCATTAAAAACATATTACTTTCGCTTCATTTATTATTCAAATAAGAATTCTATATACATTTCGAATAAAAAGTAAATCGTAAAGATAAAGTATTAATAATATTCTTATTAAATGCCATATAACGGTGATCTAATTTTCGTTACATTTTTAAAGAAATTTAACTTTCCAATGGTACGAACTGTTGACCAATAGGCGATCATAATTCGAGTACAAAAGAATTTCGGTATAAAATGAGAGAATATGGATGTTAAAATATGAATCAGTTCGTTATTCAGCGTATGATTTTTAAATTCGTTAAAAAAGCTTCCTCAATTAATTATTAGAAACGTAACCCCAAAACTGTTATTTGTAGATTTTGAATAATAAAAGGTATAAAGATGACTGAACAAAATAATGTTTATTCAATATTGAATTCAATACTTCATATATCTTATATTTCAACAATTTACGCGTTATTACAAAGTTATGTGATAACTAAGTTTTTTAAATTGCAAAAAATTAAACTTTTTTAATTTTAAAATGTATTAATATATTTGATACATATAATTATTTAATTAAGTAATAAATTTATAAATATTAAATTATAATTATTGTGTCCAATGCAATAAGTATGTTAAAAAATATTAAAAAATATGTTTCTCCTTAGCTAATATTAATGCCTTCCCAATGTCCTTGTATTAATACTTTAATATGTTATTTATCTTACATAACATATATTCTTTTACATATTTACATGAAATAATATTTTAAATATAATGGAATATATGCAATATACTTATACAATATTTATACACTTTTTAAAAAAAAATATTATGAAGTTGGTTTTTTATTTTTATGTGCCCAAGCTGGACTATGTGGTTCAGTTAATGGTTTTAGAGATTTAATATGATGGGGTGGTTTAAATACTGGCATAGGTCTTGCTTTCACCTCTGTCTGCTTGCGAAGTATTGCTATTTGTAATTTTTCCTTAACCAATCTTTTTTCTTCTTCTTTTTGACGTTCTTTTTCTTGCATAATAATCTTTTGTTTAATCTTTTCATCGAATTCATGTCTTTGTTTCGCTCTTTCATAAGAATTCATTCCGATTTTTATAACTTTTGGCTTGATGTTTCCTTTTTGATCTATATTGATCTCGCTTGTTGTAGAAGCATTAACATCAGATTGTTTATTTTCTTGTTCCGTATATCTTTGATCTACTTTTAATAGTTTTTTCTCTCGTATACTTATGCTTGTATTTTTCTGACTATTCATTGAAGATACAGATAAAGAGGATCCTCCTCTTATCATACTTAAATTCTTTTTATTCGGGATATTTTCAATATTTTTATTATCATTTTTATTGAGCTCCGACTGCTTTAATTTAGATTGTTGCTTTAGTTTATCACGATTTTCGAAACTAAAAGGTATAGGACGTGTAGTTTTCTTCTGTTTGGAATCTATAGGAATATCGTAGAATAAAATTTTTTCTTTCTTAATAACCAACCCTGAACTATTATTGTCTACAATCGCGGACAAAACATTTTTATTACGAGATGTTCTTTTGGTAGAAGCACTTGAACAGGATCTGCTTGATTTTATTGTTTTTGATTCTTTTGCGTCTTTCGATGTAACGTTTTCATTTAAAGTTGCTTGAAATAAGGAGTTTGACAAATTGTTTTTTGTAGATTTTAGTTTTAAACGATTTTCTTTTGTCTCATCAACTTTTGATTCTTTCTGTTTTATTTTACTTTGAGTATGAAATCTTTCTGGAGTTTTATTCTGATACTGAAGAACAGCTGCTGCTGAACTGATAAATCGATTAGAATGCCTACGAAATGTAAGACTCTGTCTTCTACACTGATAACCTAATGTTCTGGACTGTTTCCTACCATTGCTTTTTTCTGACTTGTATTGATTTTGTTTGTTGCAACTATTTACTTTTAATGATAATTTAGTAGAATTTTTAGATATATGAGAAGCAGTATTATTATCACTATCTAACTTTTCATCGAACTCATCATGTTTTAACAAATTTTTTGACGATATATTAGGATTAAGCAAATTATTTTGTGATGATTTATCAATATCATGTTTAGCTGTAGAAGCTAATAAACTTTTTATTTCTTTATCAGATAAATCATTCGGAACTTGTTCTGTTTTTTTACTAGATGAACAGTTAACTTGATCATTATCTTGAAATTGTAAACATTTTGATGCTTCGTTTGTATGTAACATTGGCCTTTTAAAAACGTTTGATGGCGTTAATACACAACTTTGTAAGGTTTTTATAACATCATCTAAGACATCGCTATATGACATTGTTTTAAAAAGTTTGCATTTACTACTACCATGCGATGAATTGGAAGAAGTATACATTAGTTTTATCGGTGTATTCTTAATGATATTTAATTCAGTTTTTACTTCTTCACTAACATTAGATGAGCACTCTATGAAATTTTTATTTTCTGATTGTATGGATTCCTTTGTTTCCTCAGAAATTTCTTCACTGTTCTCTGTTTCTGCTAATGTTACTTCAATTTGTGGTGCTTCCATGCATTCTTTATATTTATCAATTTCATGATTTTTTTCAAAATAACTATCCGAAGGGGCTTCAAGATTAGATGTGAAATCTACCCATTGCGGAGAACAATAATTATCCATTATAAAGATTTTATAAACAAGGCTAGCAGTTATATCAAATAATTACTAGTTTCAATCTGTCATTTAATATGATATCTATAACATACAAATAATTGAATAAAATAATTATCTTACCAAATTACTATGTAATAATTTATAAAAACAAATAAATAAATAAATAAACGACAAGGAGTATGTTAAAGAAAAAAATATACAGTCTAAAATCATTAAGTTGAAATTTCTTTTTTTTAAGAAATTACATCTTTATCAATTCTATTATACCTACCAGTTGTGATCTTTATATCTAGATAACCAAGTGCCTTTATATTTAGATCAAGAAAATGTAAATTAAATTGACGATAATATTTTTATTTCAACCATTAGACACTTATATTATTCGAACTTATACGACATGTTAGTTTAACGGATAAATTCATATTTTGTACCAACACTGTTGCTAACAATACAACTGTAAAAAAAAATCTCCCAGCCGATACCATTCTCTCGTACTACATTAAAATTCCTAATACTATCGTATACGATTTTCTATTGACTTATTTCATATTGGTTTAACACAATATACTTATTTACATTGTTGCAAATATTTAATTTTTTGTAAATACTAAAATAAGGCAATTCGTAAAAATTAATTAAATCCTATGGTGATATTCGCAAAAACATAAATCTAATATGATGCATTTGCGAGATATGTTAGTTAGTAAATTATGTACGTTAGATGGCACGACGGAAACATTTTTAAATAAGAATTCCCTATATATATTATGTTTTGTTGCGGTTCATACGATTTCAAATTGAAAGGATCTACAAACTCTCGTTGTTAAGAAAGTTCGCGAAGTATCTTGTTCGAATGTTAAAACCTAAAAAAGAAATGTCGAGTTCTCGGTCAGAGTTTTTATAGTATTTCTATCATTCATTTCAATAAATTTATTTCTTCAAGACGTAAACTTGACGAAGGTACAGGAATTAAGAGTTACGACATTTGCCTCGGGTTTCTGTAAATGGCTATGTAGATCTCACAGAATTGATGGAAAAACACATAGTAATTTAATTAATGAAACCTATTTGAGATGGTCAGGTAAAGATTATTATGTATAGAAAAAATATTTTATTTCTAAGATAAATTTAGTATTGAATTTATGTTAGAAAAATATTGACATGATGATACGAAGGTAATGATCAAAGATAAATAGATATCCAATTCAGATACAACAGATTATATGGATAGTCTTTGAGGAGGCTCAAAATTATGTATAATACTTTAAAAGATGTTGATAACTTAGAAACTATATTTGAAGAATACGGATATCATTATAATAAAAATAATGTCATTGAAACCTTGTATATATCACAGTTGAATACATTATATCACTTTTGATGGCAAAGATAATATTTATAAGATTATTTTTATTTTTTATAGAATCCAAAAAGCTTCTACTACAAATGATTCGAATGGTTCAGATAACGTACAAGAAGTTGTTTTTTACTTCTAATTTGGATTGGCATTGTAAAAAAAAGAAATTTATTGATCAGATATCATCGATTAGTTCATATTTATCTGAGGGAAGTAGAATCATAAATAAGATAGCTAATATCCTTTTGTATGTATCCAAATTAAATCAGTTATAATATCTTTGTAATTACTATTAAAAAATTTACCAAAAATTTTATGATACAATTCTTATAAGAACATTTTCTTATTTTATAGGCACTCTAAGAAGACTGAAAGAATGCGTAATACAGATAATTTGAATTATATATAAAAAAAAAATTTTTTTCAAGTCTGAAGTTGACACGTGCAAAAGAAATTTGATGAACTATTATCCGTAAGTAGATATTTATATATATCTCAGGAAAATATGGCGCTATTATCCACATAAAAATAAAAAAATATTCTGTAAGGTACAAGAAATAATTAACACCATTAAATGATATACTGCAATACCAAATTTACTTAAATTATTTTATGATGTCATATTAATATCATGTTTGATAATAGAAGGTGATAAGCTTTTTATAACTTCATCAGATTCTACAATTTGTTCTACATTTCTTCTGCAATTTGTTCTGTTTGTTTATTAGATTGAACAATTGACTTGATTATTATCTTGAAATCCTAAGCATTTGTATATATTTTTTTTTTTAATTTGCATTGGAGTTTTAAATACATTTCATGGTGTTAATATACAATTTTGTAAGGTTTTGTATAATTTCTTGTATAACATTGTTATATGAAATTGTTTTAAACAGTCTGCATTTACTACTATCATGTGATGAATAGGAAAAAGTATATATTAGTTTTATCGGTGTATTCTTCATAATATTTAATTCAATTTCTATTTCTTCACTAACATCAAATGTGTAATTCTGTAATTTGTATTCTCCGATTGTATAGATTTCTTTGTATTTTTTAGAAATTTCTTCACTGCTTTCTTTTTCTAGTAATGTCACTTCAATTTATGGTGCTTCCACACATTATCTATATTTATTAATTTCATGATTCTTGTCAAAATAACTTTCTGAAGGCACTTTCAGACTTGATGTGAAATCTATCTATTACTGATAACAATAATTATCCATTATATGGAATATTTATAAAGCAATCGAAGTGTATGCCAAAAGTATATAGTCCCAAATTTTAAAATTAAAATTTTTATTTTATTGAGAAATGACACCTTTATCAGTTACATTCTACCTATCAGTTGTGATATTTTATATTTAAATAACGAGATAAAATTCATCAGAAAAAAAAACATTAGCAAATTCAATGATATATATATATATATATATATATATATATATATATATATATATATTCTAACTAATACGATGTATCACTTTTAATGGGTAAATTCGTATTTTGTACAAACAGTGCTGTGTACAACGTAATCTTGAAAAAGAAATTCATATTGGCGCCATTTTTTAGTATTACGTTGAAAACACTACTATATCGTATACGATTTTCTATTGGCCGATTCCGTATAGGTTAACGCAATATCTTTATATATGCTGCGTATATTAAACTTGTTTGGCAATAATGTGAAGCAATTCGTAAAGTTAACTAAAATTATGCGATGTTAATAAAAATATAAATCCAATACGTATGTCGATATTATGTATTTAGTTTGCTAGGAATCATCAATTTGTATGCAAGATGGCGCAAGAAAAACATACGTAAACAAGTATTACCTCTGTATTACGTATTGTCGCGGTTCATACAATTTCAAATTGAAAGGATTTTCAAACTGTTTCTAGGAAAGTTCATGATCTTATTCGAACATTAAAACTGATTAAAACTAAAAAAGAAATATCGAATTCTCGAACAGTGTTTTAATGTCATGTCTACTATTAGTTTCGACAAATTAATTTCATTAGGACGTAAAGTCGACGAAGGCATTAGAGAATTAGAAGAACAATGGCAACTACCTAACGCTTTTGTGAGTGGTTATGCAGGTCTGACAGAACAAACAGAAGAACACGTAGAAGTGCTAAAAAGATCTATTCAATGCACACAGGTAAAGGTTATTGTATACATAAACAAATATTTTCATCCATAAAATAAATTTGGCATTGTATTTACGTTAAAAAGAACTTCAACAGGATGATATAAATAAAATGATCCAAGATAATAATTTATCCGATCCAGATACAATAAATGATATTGATAGTTTTCTTAAGGAGGCTGAAAGTGTATATAATACTATAAAAGAAGATGTTGATAACTTAGAAACTGTATTCGAAGAATATGGATACCGTTATAATAAAAATATTGTCAATGAAACCTTGTATGTATTACAGTTGAATCAATTATATTACTTTTCGTGTAAAATATTATTATTTATAAGATTATTTTTATTTTATTTTTATTTATTTTTTTTCAGAAAATCCAAAGAAACTTCTACGACTAGTGATTTGAATGGTTCAGATGACATGCAAGAAATTGTTTTTACTCCTGATTTGGGTTGGCGTTGTAAGAAAAAGTCTATTGATAAGACATCATCGATAAATGGAGATTCATATTTATCGGAGGAAAGTGCAATTCTAAAGAAGATAGCCGATATCGCTATGTACGTATCCAAATTAAATCTGTGATAATATTTTTATAATTCTATGAGAAAAACTTTACAATACAATGCTTAAAAGTATGGTTTTACTTTGTAGAGAATCTAAGGAGACAGAAAGAACTCATAATACAGATGGTTCGAATCATACAAATAAAGATATTTTTACTCCTGTCTCGAGTCGACACGTGCAAATGAAATCTGATGATCCATTATTCGTAAATAGAGATTTGTATACACCTCAGGAAAATACGATGTTATCGACACAAAAGATAGAATTAAATTCTGCAAGGCATAAGCAATTATTGACACCATTAAGTAATAGGCCGCAATATCAAATTTACTCAAAACATTTCTACAGTTTAAAGAAGAAAGAAGCTAATAATTAGAATTAATTTTTAAATATAAGATTACACGCACGTTGTATCATCGATTATAATTCGTATTGTATAAAAAATTGTAACATTAAACTCTATAATATTTCTAATAAATCCATAATTATTATTAATACTTACTTGGCCATCTTCAAGAGTTCGAAGTTATTAACAAAATAAAATGAACGTATTAGCAAGGTATATTTTTTAATGAAAGATAAGAAAAAAGCAAATAAGATCATTTTTATCAATCGTTCCCCGAACGTAATTATATAAAAAATATAGTAATACAACGGAATAAATATAAAATATACTAGTTCATGTTTTTGAATGAATTGGATGGTTAAAAAAAAAAAAGAGAGAAAAAGAAAAAAGAAATAAAGAATTGCAGCTATACAGTTAATTCTCTTATCCTTTATGATATTCACTTTACTCGATACGTTAAGGTTATATTTAGTTAAAGGAAGGATGATGTTTAATTAGGATTATAAGATGAGACACGATAGGAAGCAATTCGTTTCTCATATTTATTTGTTATTGCATACTGTTTATGTTAGTATATTACTTAGGTATACGTGCCAAGTAGCAACTTAAATGTATGATTGCGTGATTCATCTGTCTGTCCTTCCGTTAAGTACGGATAGGTTAGGTAGGTAGGTAATGTAACGCTTACTCCACTATATATAGGGTGTATTTATAAGTATATCATATTTCGGTAGAACGTCATCTTACTAGCTAATCTGTAATAAATAAAAGAGGGTCTACAATGAGTGACGGTTCTTTTTCCTTTGCAGCTGTGTGACTATATAAAACGCAAGACGGGGGGCGAGGGGAAATAGAAGATAAATATTACGAAAACAAAAAAAAGAAAGAAAGAAGAAACGAAAAGAAGAAGATGATGAATAAGAAGAAGAAGAAGGAAAAAGAGTAAAACGTCGTCTCGCGATTTAACACGTTCCCTTTATCTCTTAGGTTATACTCGTGTTTCGTCGAAAAATGTAAAGAGAGAGAGAAAGAGAAAAAGAGAGAAAGAGAGCGCGCGAGAGAGATAGAGGGAGAGAGAGAGAGAGAGAGAAAGAGAGTAAAAGAAACAAAGCAGACAATTCGGTCGGCTGTTTAACGTGTTTTTTTTCTTCCTAATCTAACTATCCGTTCCTTTATCCTTCTCCAATAAATTTGTTACACATACACGTATACGTAAACATACATCGAAAAAGAAGAGAGTAATACGTACGTAGTATTGTATATACAATAACATTGTATTTTATATCGCAAAATTATAAGGATAGTAAATAGTAAATGCAATTTGTTTCGTCGTTCGATCGAAAAAGTAAGAGGAAGGAAGAATAAGAAGAAGACGATCGGTCATATATATATATATATATCATACATACATATGTACGTGTTAATTAATTAACTAACTAAAAATTTCTCGAGATTTACTCGAAATAATACATACATACATATATACTTACTTACATACATACATACATACACACATACACATACGAGAAAAGACGACTATGTCGTAAGAAAATTTCGTATGTATTTCGTACTATGCGTTTCGTTCTTCGTTCTTCTTGCTCGTGATCAACATAGATATATATGTTTCGAAAAGAATAACAGAAAAAATGAAAAGAATAATAATTTTTGCCGACTAGAAAAGATACTTGTATATATGTATGTACATATACTATATATATATATATATGTATGTATGTATGATGTGTATACACATATATATATTTCTCTTTCTCTCTCTCTCTCTCTCTCTCTCTCCCTCCCTCTTTCTCTTTTTCTTTCTGCCTCTCTTTCTCTAGTGTGTCGATCGTCGAATTACTATATCAGACATTACATATCAATGTAATGATTTCAAGCGCCAACGAAGAATTCAAATGAACGAAGGAGCCTTGAACATTAAACTATATAAAAGATATTAACGACCAGAGAACTTGTTGAAATAAATATGTTACACGCGTTGCTGATGATAATAATAATAATAATAATAATAATAATAATAATAATAATAATAATAATAATAATAATAATAATAATAATAATAATAATAATAATAATATTATAATAGCAATAATAATAATAATAATAATAATAATAATAATAATAATAATAATAATAATAATATATATAATAATAATAATATATAATAATAATATATAATAATAATAATAATAATAATAATAATAATAATAATAATAATAATAATAATAATATATAATATATAATATATAATATAATAATAACGATAAACTTTGACGTACAGTGCTGCATTCTCTCTATTTACAATAAACACAATCCTGTATGACCGCTGGCATTGCATTCTGCGTATCTGTGTTATTTATTTATTTCTTTTTTTTCTTTCTTTTTTTCTTTCCCTCTTTCTTTCTTTCTCATCAGTATAAATGTACATCATGTCGTCGTGTGTGATGCGCGTACGTTTTACCGTGCTCACGTATACGATTTCACACTTGTGAGGTCGCTACGTGTACGTTGTGTATATGTATTATAATGTATGTATCCTATGTATTTATGTATTTATGTATATGTTTGTTTCGCGTGTCACGTCGTGTGCGATTAAATAATTATCGTTTGAAAAAACGTGTGCGCCCCTCTATGTCTCGACTAATAGTTTCGCTATGTTTTTCTTCTTTATCCTTCTTTTTTCATCATCATCGTCGTCGTCGTCGTCGTCATCGCCTTCATCTTCATTTTCACCATTATCATCATCATCGTCATCGTCATCGTCATCTTCATTTCTATTTTCATCTCCATCTACATTTTCATATTTTTCTTCCTCTTATTCTTCCTTTTACTTCGTCTTTGATAAATAAAGGATGTCATCTATTTAATTTGCTCGGTATTTTAATTCTACTATCGTAGAGAAGCGGAATCGCAGCGTATTTCGTACATATTGTATATATGTATGCATGTATTATTTTCGGGATCGCAGGTTTTCGGAAAGAAACTTTTACAATATACAGTGACCTTTCACCTTGTATCCCGACCCCTATACGATTCTTTTACATTTATTCCTCCCTAGCTTTTATTTCCGTATACTTGATCGCTTCGCATATTATTCGCCTCCGTTATAATGCATCAAACGTATGAATGTTCTATCTCTATCCATCACTTCCTATCTCACTCTCTCTCTCTCTCTCTCTCTCTCTCTCTCTCTCTCTCTTCCTCTCTCTCTATCTCTATCTCTCTCTTTCTTTGTTGCATTTGGAAAGAAAGTACATATTATTACAATGTATTTATATATATAGTTTCGCATTTTCTTCTCTCTCTCTCTCTCTCTCTCTCTCTCTCTCTCTCTCTCTCTCTCTCTCTCTTACTCCCTTGCTCTCTATTTTCGAATTGGACTCCTAACATTCCACACCTGCGTGAAGGTCATTTTACACGGTATATTTTTTTTTACTGCTCGAAGCTATGAAAAGTAAATACCAGAATGAGTCTCCAATGTGCGTGACGTTTGTTTAGAAAAATCTTACTATGTAACACACACACACACACACACACACACACACACACACACACACACACACACACACACCGTGAGACTGCACGTATTTATGATCGACGGTGTAGTGGAGGAGATTGGAGGAGGAAGGGAAGCGTGTTGCCGTATGGGTATATATATATATATATATATATATATATATATATATATATATAAAGAAAAATACAATATCGAAAAAGGAAAACAAGAAGAAAAAGATTACAACCGAAAATAAAAATAAACACCAGGAGATATATGTGCGGCGCGGTAGCAGGAACGAGAGATATGAGAAGAAAACAAAAAAAAAGAAACAAAAAATTCTTCACAAAAAGATCGTAGTTTTCTTTCATTCGTATTTTCCTTTTTTTCTTTATTTTTTTTTCTCTTTCCTCTTTTTGATAATTTTTTGTATCGGCGTCGCACAATTAACTGATAGTTACAATTATAGTGGAGAGATTCGTAATATATGTATATATATATATATATATATATATATATATATATATATATACATATATAAAATACATACATATATAAAATAAAAGAAGCAAAAATGAAGAAAAAAAAGCGAAATATCACATCACAGTAAGAAAAATAAAAAATAAAGTAGGAGGATCAACGAGAGGGTAAAAAGAGGGAGACTCTTTTTAACCCTTCTTTAAACGATTCTTTCTTATAGGACGTAAATATATACTTTTGTATTTGGGTATGCGTGTGCGTTTACGTTTGTTTACGTGTATGTGTATGTATATGTGTGAGTGTACGTTTATGTATACGTATGAAGTATATCTGCATATTCGTAGTCGCTCTCGGATAACTAGAATGAAACGGTCGTATACTTTTCTAAAACGACTATACCCAATACGAATCAGGATGGATTCGCGCTCCGTTTTCTTTATTCTCTCTTTCTCTCTCTCTCTCTCTCTCTCTCTCTCTCTCTCTCTTTCTTTCCTTTCCTCCTTTTCCTTTCAAATAGCATTTACCGTCACGCACATCCGTTCCCGTGTGAGTATCGCTTCGATAAATATAACTACGAGCTACGGTTGCTTCTTATCATTTTTTATGTTTTTTCTTTTTCTCTTTTCTTTTTTTTGTTCCTTCTCTCTCTCTCTCTCTCTCTCTCTTGACTCTCTAAAATCTTCTTTATTTACGCTTATCTAAACGCAACACACCCCGCACCGTGAAGAACTTTTACTTTTGTTTTCGTCCTCTCGACGACGCACGCTAGCTATAGCTATAGCGTAACTCGGGAAACGCGCGATCTCTTCCTCCTCCCACTCCCACCCAGAATTTCTTATTTATTTTTGTTTTTGTTTTCTTTCCATTTTTTATTTTTTTCCCTTCTCTTTCTCTTTTTTTTTCGGAGCAAAATATGCACCCAGCGAGTAATCCTACAGCGTCAATATATATCAATTTTTATATATATATATATTTATATATAATATATTTTTTCTCATATATATATATATATATTCACTTTGTGTTCTATATCAATAGCGTATTGGATGCTTTTTTTTTGTTCACTTATATCTTAAATATGCAATATAGGTAATCTTTTTTTCTTCTTGTTTCACAGTATATATCAAAAACGTGGAAACGAAAGTTTTTCGAAATATCCGTTCTCTTTCAATCTCTCTGACTATACTTTCTCTCTCTCTCTCTCTCTCTCTCTTCCTTTCTCTCTCTCTCTCTCTCTCTCTCTCTCTCTCTCTCTCTCCGTTTTCTTCCTTCCTTTTTTTCTTTCTTCCTATTTTGTTAATTATCTCTTAAATATGCCTACTCCTTCCTCCCAACGCCCCCAAATACTTCAGAAAAAAGGGAAAAACAAAATCTTTCGAGAACATGCCATTCAGGGTATTACCGGTGTGGATAGTTCCAAAACAGAAATTTTGTCGGGCCTTGTTTCTTCTTTTATTCACTTATTTTTTACTTTTTTTTTTAATTTTTTATTATTATTATTATTTTTTTTTAATATTTTGTTCTTGTTGTTTGCTTTTGTAGCAGTATCGGACATTCGTTTCACTCATCTATGCACTCATCTAAACCGCATTCATAAACATATTGCGTACGCTTACGTTACACCGTATTGTTTCATAAAGTTTCATTTCTTTATTTTTATTTTCTTTTTGGTATTAATTAATTTATTAATTTATTTATTTATCTTTAGTTCGCTTAATTTTTCTTCATCTTTTCTCCTCTCCTCCTTCTTCCCTTCTTCCTCCCCCCTCATCGCTAAATCGCGCAAAATCCTAAAATTTACGTGGGCCAGGGAAAAGTCCCCTTTTTTATTTTTAAATCTTCGCGTAAGTACGAAATAACAATTTTGTAAAGTGTCTCAGTCTCTTATTTGATTCTGTCGTTCGTTCCGTCTCTCTCTCTCTCTCTCTCTCTCTCTCTCTCTCTCTCTTTCTCTCTCTTTCTCTCTCTCCCTTTCACCAGTCTCTTATCTTTTATTCGAGGATCTTTAAAAAGACGCGCGCGGGAGCAGCGGATATATATGTGTATATATATATATATACACATATACACACATACACATATATATCGGGCGGCGATCCTTTTATTTATTTATTTTTTTTATTTATTTGTTTGATATTTTTTTGTTTTTTTTTTTGGTTTTTCTTTTTATTTCGTTTTTTTTTTATTTAACAATCGAATGGTCGTTCGAACAAAGATAAAAGAGAGGAGCGCGTCATATGTTTCTTCGTCTTTTTCCTTTTTTTTTCACTTTTTTTTCTTTCTTTTTTTACGCAATATCCTTACGAACGTTCCTTTCTTTCTTTCTTTCTTTCTTTCTTGCCATCTTTCTTATTTCTTTCTCTCTCTCTTTGTTGCCTTTTCTTCTGTATATCTATCGTTTCTTTAACCCACAAACGATTTCATTCAGTGACGCGAAATTTCGAATGACTTTTCTTCATTTACAAGTGGTCACGGTCTACGGGACACTTTAAATATCTTTTTTCTTTTCTTCTTTTTTTTTGTTTGGAAGGCACTTACTACTTTTTTTTATACAATATTTAATTTTAACGTCCTCTTCGATTCTTTCTCTCTCTCTCTCTCTCTCTCTCTCTCTCTCTCTCTCTCACTCTCTCCATTCACTCATTCTTTCTCGTGTACTCTCATTTTCACTCTCATTCACTCTTTCCCTTACGAACCCTCCCTCCCTCCTACCTTCATTTCCTCTTTCTCTCCCCCCCTCTCTCTCCCTCTCTCTCTCTTTTTCTATTTTTCCCACCTTTTTTCGCGCTCTCACACTCACCTTTGTTCCTCTCATTTTACCGATTTCTCCTGTTCTTTTTTCTTTTCTTCTTTGTTTTTCTTTTCCTTTTTTTTCTTCTTTCTAAACTGTATACTCGGCGTGCTACTCGACGAACGTACCTCTTTGTAAACATTTTATATATATATATATATATATATATATATACATATACACACATATATATACATACATATATATATATATAAAATACATACATACATACATACATATATATATACATATTTATATACATATATATATATAAAATACATACATACATACATATATATATGTATATATGTGTATATATATATATATATATGTTTAGACACACATATTTATATATCCATGTTATATATATACATTTCCCCACCCTTCATTTCATTTAACCGTTCTTTTCTTTCTCCCCTCCCCTTTTACCGTCGTTCGCCCTTTCCCTGACGTCCGTCGATTTCACCATTTTCGTTTTCTCCTCAACGCCCCCCACCTCTCTCCATTTTCTCCTTTTTATTTCTCCTTATTGAACACATTAAGCCTAAAGTCGTAATAAAGTCCTTTACTCGCGATCCGACGTCGATCATTTCCCTTTCGCCTGCTCCCGGGACATCGGTGGCCCGTTCGTCGTTCGGAAAAATCAAGCGCAGAGCTCGCACGGAGGCCGAGATCAAAGAGAACGCGTGGTTGGTTTTCTTTTTTCTTCTTTTCTTATTTTTCCGTGTTTTTAATCCGTTGAGTGAGGAGGAGCCACAGCCAGGAGGGGTGAGGGAAGAGAGGGAGGTAGTGATAGAGGTAGAAGTAAAGATAGAGGTAGAGGGATGGATGGGATTGTGTCTTGTTGTCAAGATTGTGTTTTGTTGTCAAAAAATGTCTTATCGAAAAGTGACGAAAACAATTTCGATACAACGTCTATGTACCGCATATACGTAGATAGAGATTTTAACGCGCGCATCGTCAATCGCCCTCTACGCGGTCCAATGATGAGCTCCCTCTCTCTCTCTCTCTCTCTCTCTCTCTCTATCTATCTATCTATCTATCTATCTCTCACTCTTTTTTTCTGGGGAGATAGTAGCACTTTTGCGTTTTTTCTTTCTTGTTTTCCTACTTTATTTTTGAATTTTTCATCCTTACTTCTTTTTCTGTTTTCTTTTCTTTTTTTTTCTACAAGAAACATCGCGGTCTGTATTTTTATACTACATGGAGTACGACGGTACTCATATCAAACGATTAATTTTAGGGTGTTTTTGACGCTTGGGAATAAACACTTGCGTTTTCAATAAACTCGCGTATGATCCCTCTTTCTCGCGTGTAACACTACCTCCTTCCCATCCTCACCCACTTCTAACCATCCTACCACCCTCCTATATGCCCTTTCTCATTTTTTTTTCATTTCCTTTGCTTTTTATTCTTCTTTTTCTTTATTTCTATCACCGTGAAGGCCGAAAAAAATACACCATTAAAAATCTTACCGAAGGTCACTTTTGAGAGTTTTTATTTTTCTTCTTTTTTTTTTGTTTTGGTCTCACTCTGACGCCCACGTCAAAATGTTTGAAGGCGAATGAATGGGCCGTCGATGTCTCCATTACGAAAGATCCTATTACCGATGAACGTGATCGCGAGTAAAACGTTAGGCAAAGGCCTCGAATATATATATATATATATATATATATATATATATATATATATATGTATATAAATACATTTTATACATTCTTTTTTTGTCTTTTTTCCCTTTTTCTTTTTTTTCTCTTTTTTTTTTTTTTTTATCGCGTAAGTATGTATGTATATAATAACGATACGAGGAGAATCGGAGAGAGGATGCGTGAAAGAGCGCCGAGTGATCATTTCCTTTCCCTCCCCCTCCCCCATTCCGTCCCTTCGACTTTTCACTTTCTTGCACGTGTTATATAATGAGTTCAAGTGAGAAAGAAAGAGAGAAAAAAAGAAAGAGAAAACGAGTTGAGGAAAAAGAAAAGAAGAAAAGAAAAAGAGAAAAGAAATGGAGAAAGAAAAAAGAATAGTGCAAGAGCTCGTTATCCTTCGCTATCGCTTAACCTTTAACCTTATGCACCCATTGCAATTTATCCCTTTTGTTCCTAATATCTCTCGGTTAATTACGCAGACCAAAACTCTTAACAATCTGACAGACGTTATGTTTTACTTTGATTTGTTTATTATTATTATTTTTTTTTACCGACTATATAGTACAATCCCGAGATTATTCATCGATTGTCGGGGAGGTCCGAGGGTCCCGTTCGTAAAAGTCACGCGCAACGTGTAAAATTTTGAAAAATAGCACATCTCGACGAAATGGAGCTAACCACCTTCTCTCTCTCTCTCTCTCTCTCTCTCTCTCTCTCTCTCTTTCTCTCGTTCTCTTTCTCTCTTCCTTTCACACATTCCAATCTCTCTTTATCTGTCCCTCTTTTTTCTTTTCTCTCCCTCCTTCCCTCTCTCTCTCTCTCTCTCTCTCTCTCTCTCTTTCTCTTTTTTTCATTATCACAGGCACACGTATCGTTTACTCTCTCTTTCTCTCTCTCACATACATAGATATACGCACAAAACAGGCACGCAACATCACATCATTATCTCGCATTCCAGTTTATCAAATTCATACAATCTTTTTTTTCTCTTTTTTTTTTATCCTTTTGTTCTTTCACCGGGTTCGTGTGTCACCATCTCCCGTTTTTCATCGTCCCTAATCTCTAAACCTTATAATTTTTATACTTGGCATACCCCAAACATGGCAGGAAGGCAATAATTACACTTAATAAAGTACATCGATCATTTTTTTTTTCGTCCCAATGTGTACTAGTCGTTCATAAAAAGACGT
>OU964976.1:1695084-1697584 GCA_918808275.2 Dolichovespula sylvestris
AAAAGGATCAACGATTTATTCTAAATCACATTTCATATACCTAATTCGTTTTATCATAGTGGCCAACTCCGTTTCTCGCTTTTCGTCTATCGTTCCGAAATCATTCATGATTTGGATGAATCATACTAACGAGTTTTCTATTTTTTTGTTGTAATTCTATTGTAATTCTTTATTACATAATTTACACACATACATGCATATATATATATATATATATATTTATATATTTGATATATATATCAAATCTAAATTACTATATATAATTTATTACACAATATAATATATTAATAATATAGATTGTGTAATAAAGTCTATATAGTAATTACGTACGTATATAGACAAAATGTAATAAATTAGATAATACATGTAAGTGTGTACATAATATATGTATACGTATATGCGTATTATGTAATTATTGCTGATAATCGATACATTGGATTACTACAGGATATTTCTTTCTTTTCCATTTCTTATTTCATATCTTTTTATTTTTCTTTTTTATTTGCTCCCTTATTTTTCGTTTCTTTTTTATTTGTTCTTTTTTGGGAGGGGGAAGGTTAGGAGGGAATCACATCGTTGTAGTATTGAGGA
This sequence comes from Dolichovespula sylvestris, assembly GCA_918808275.2. Lineage (NCBI taxonomy): Eukaryota > Metazoa > Arthropoda > Insecta > Hymenoptera > Vespidae > Dolichovespula > Dolichovespula sylvestris. Next base: position 1,695,676 of record OU964976.1, read on the forward strand.
ACGAAGTGCCACGGAGAAAAAAGAACTCAAAAGAAGTAACTAATACTCACCGGCCCCGCCATCAGCGCTAGGACCTAGCATGTTGTGGACTCTGTTCGCATAGAGGACGAATGTCGGATAAGGGATGTCGTATTTTCTGCGAAGAAGAAGATAATGTATTATTAAACGTTTTAAATATCTTTCACACTTAGCATATTTATTTTTCTCAGAGTATTTTCGCCGTCATATTTATCAATATATCTTTAAATCCTGCGAAAGATTTTTATCTTGAAAGATTTATCTTTCGAACGTACTCTTATCGCTCCAAGAATATTACTAGCATGTTTGGATTAAACGTTATTTACCGTATTAAAACAAATTTTGATATAAATTTTACAAACGTGCAAAATAAAGATGTCAAATAAATTTTTCTCCAAGATATTCAGTTATATATTATTATAAAAGTGTTTATTAAGTCTTGCGTAAATGAATATATTTTATTTATTAGTTGGCAAAATTGTCTATGGTCGGAGTGATAAGGTTTAAAAATATAAGGAAAGGAAGAAAGAAAGAAAAAAAAAAACGAAAAAAATAAAATAAAATAAAGAAAACAGAAAGAACTATACATTCAAAGATATCATTAATTCGAATATTTATTTCTTTAAAAAAAAAAGGAAAAGAAATACACATACACATACGCACGCACACACCGTTATATGTTACCAGATCGATCATTCATTTTTATGAATTCAGCTAACCTACTTTGAAGTAGTTAATTCCAAGAAATGACATATGTATTATACAGAGAAACACAGTTATGGTAATATTTATGTAATATGTACGAAGCACCGACGCAAAACAGTAATTTTTTTTTACTCGACGAATTTCTCGGTTTCGAACTCAAAGGAGAGTGAGAGAGAGAAAGAGAGAAAGAGAGAGAGAAAGAGAGAGAGAGAGAGAGAGAGAGAGAGAGAGAGAGAGAAAGAAAGAAAGAAAGAGATGGAAAAGGAGAAAAAATGTGAGTCCGTCGAATTCGAGGACATAACAATGTATATAAATTTATCTCTCTCTTTCTCCTCTCCCTCTCTTTCTCCCTCTCTTTTTTCTTCGTGTTTTTTCTTCTACCTTGACGTCGAGCAAATGTTATTCCAAGAAATTATATAGGTCAGTGTGCCAGAAAATTTTCTATGAAATTATATAGGTCAGTTTGCCAGAGAATTTTCCAAGAGACTATATATAGATTCGTCGAACGTTTCATATATACCGGTTATCCGTAAATTATATAATAATTAATCATAATTATAATTTATATATAATTTAATAATAATAATAATAATAATAATAATAATAATAATAATAATAATAATAATCATAATAATAATAATAATAATAGTAATAATAATAGTAATAATAATAATAATAATAATAATAATAATAATAATAATAATAATAGTAATAATAATAGTAATAATAATAATCATAATAATAATAATAATAATAATAATAATAATAATAATAATAATAATAATAGTAATAATAATAATAATAATAATAATAATAATAATAATAATAATAATAATAATATATATATATATTATAAATTAATTACTTGATTCTAGAAAACTGAATTAAAACAAAATAAAATATCTCCTGTTTTTCTATTTTTCTTTTATCGAATTAAACATTAAAATGAAACGAACGATAAAAACAACTTTTCATCTCTCTTGCCTCTGTTTTCCTCTATTTTCTTTCTTTTTCCCTTTTGTATTTTTTTTATTTTTTTATTTTTTCCTTTATACCAAATTAATATTTAGATAACGAACGATAAGAAAATTAGAAGAAACTTGCCTCGCCGCTTGACTCAATGAAAGTCCTTCCTTGAGGACACTGAAGATCGCTTCCGCCATTGTCTCCGGTCTCCAGGATTTCA
>OU964976.1:1702584-1715084 GCA_918808275.2 Dolichovespula sylvestris
ACCATTTTATAAATAAAATCAACGACATTTAAACATATGTGATGTAAGATATAGACACTGATTGAAGAGAATTTATATCTCGAATTTTTTACGATCCTACCTTTTCATAATTTCATTGCAATTCGAACTTTTACTCTCTTTTCGTTTTCTTTTTTTCTTTTGTTGATAAAGTTCACAAGCATTTTAAAAAAATTCATCCGTGAAAAAGATAACGTTGATTGATTGACCAATCGTGTTATTAAATTTCTTTTCTTCTTTCCTTTTTTTTTATAGGAAGGGAAAATTTGATCTTAACCCTTTCAATACCCTAGAACCGATATATCGGCTTTGCATTTTCAATGTAACTCAAACACATGTAACGACATTTTACTTCATTTACGAAAAATAATCGTTTCCTTTCGTTCATGCAAAATTACATAGGATTGAAGAAAAAAAAAAAAAACAAATAAAAAAGAAATACATGATAACATCTTCATTTTTAAGAAAAACACGTTAATTTAAACGTGTTTCCCATAAAATCGAACATTTTTCAGGATATTTTTCAACCACACCCGAAAAACTTATAAATATATTCTAAAGGTTAAACATAAATATCCTTTACATAACAATTATTCGCTCGCATAGTTACGTACAATTTATCGTGTATATATATATATATATATATATATATATATATATATATAGATATATATATATTGAATTATTTTACAAAAAGTTTATTAAAATATTCGTATTCTAGATCGTCTCTCCCTTTTCTCTCTTTATTTCTCTTTGCTCTCTAAGCGTATCGCCGATGTCGTAGTCGTTGTCGTGAACGCGGTCGTGGTCGTAGTGATGGTCGTGGTAGTGGTAGTGGTAGTGGTAGTGGTCGTGGTCGTGGTCGTGGTCGTCGTCGTCGTGGTCGTCGTCGTCGTCGTCGCTCTCGTCGGCGATGACGATAAGTGTCATCGGCCATCTTCTTCGGTCATTCGTTCTCGTTTTCATCGTTGAAATACAAGGACACTATGGAGTGTTTCTTACAAAATGCCCACCACCAACGAAAACCCGAGAGCCCGGTAAATACGAACCCGGGATCGCGTTTTCGTCTTAACTTTTCAACGAAGTTCAATATCACGTTAAGGGACTTTTTTGTTCGTCGATTATAAGGACTAATGCTTATGTCGCAACAAAATTCAAGGACGGCCGTTTCCTCGTTTGAATTTAAACCAGCTTCCTCGAGAACCATCATCCTCTTCGATTTACCAAGGATGTTGTCGTATAGGGTGCCCTTAGGTATACCATACTTCGTTGATGCCTGTGTGAACCTCATCTTTTGGGTAACCACAGCCTCGATTGCTTCTTGAAGGTCATGCCGAGTCCACGTAGGTGCCTTCAGCTTCAGCAGGCTCGTATAGTCAGCTAGAAAATAGTCATGCGATTTTCGGATTCCCCCTTTTTTTTTCTTTATCTATCTCTATCTCTATCTCTCTCTCTAGCTCTCTCTTTAGCTCTTTCTCTAGCTCTCTCCTTAGCTCTCTCTCTCTCTCTCTCTCTCTCTCTCTCTCTCTCTCTCTCTCTCTCTCTCTCTCTTTGGCTCTCTATCTCTCTCTATCTGTCCCCCGTATCTGTCTCTTTCCCTCTTCCCTATCATTACCGATATATCTGTCTCTCTCTCTTCCGAGATGAAGAAGAATAAAAATAACAATAATAATGATAATGATAATAATAATAATAATAACAATAATAATAATAATAACAGTAATCGGCCTCGTTTCATTAATTAGAAGAACAAGAGCAGCGGAGTCCTAGGACATAGAAAGGATTATTTTCCTTTCTTTTTTAAATTTCTTCTTTATTTCATCAAGGATTAAGGCAACGAGTAAACGTTTTCGCTCTTTTTCATTAGTCCCTCTAATCTCTTAATCGAAGAGAAATTAGAGGAAGATAAGAATGAAACAACAAATCAACTGGGAGATAATGATAACTATTGAAGGGTCAAAGGAGTAATTGCGATAAAAATGAACCAAAGGTGATTTCGATGACTGCGAAGAAATCTTACTCTGAAGTTCTCGAGACGAATAATGAACGACGATGGTGAACGTATGGGGGAGAGAGAGAGAGAGAGAGAGAGAGAGAGGGAGAGGGAGAGGGGAGGGAGAGGGAGAGGGAGATATAAAGAAAGAGAGAGATAGATAGAGAGAGAGAGAGAGGGGGGGGGAGAGTGAGAGAAGAATTTTCATCTTCATTTTTCTATTTTTTTTTTGCCTCTCCCCTCAAACCCCTCCTATTTCCGTCTATCTATCTATCTCTCCATCTTGCAGAATACTCTAATTGAAATAAAAATCTTCAAAGATTTCGAGGGAAGGTATGGATACACGAAACATAAATATTCCAAGTAAAAGTGAATAAAAACAACAGTCGGAGGTAGTAAAGGAAAGAACGGGTTTTATCAAATCTCAAGTAAAATGTAGAAGGTAGTAAAATCAAAGAAAATGCGGTCAGGCAATGAAAGTCTCTCTCTCTCTCTCTCTCTCTCTCTCTCTCTCTCTCTCTCTCCCTCCCTCTCTCTCTCTCTCTCTCTCTCTCTTTCACTCCCTCTCTCTCTCTCTTTCTGTGGTAAAAGAACGCGAACACGAAATGTAAATTTTTCCTAAGAAATAATACTCCTTGCTGGTGGGGCTTCTCGAATCGATTTGAGACGCGTAACGAGAGAGTTCGAAGTTTCCGACGTCGTCCTCCTCGACGTCCTCCTCGTCGTCGTCGTCGTCGTAGTCGTCGTAGTCGTTGTCGTAGTTGTCGTCAACGTGCTCGTAGTCGTGCTCGATTTACCGTGAAACTCGGAAAGGAAGGGTGGCCGCGTGCGCGAAAGATTCGCGACTACGTTTGCGAGCGTCACGAATTGCGAGAACGCGTTATCGCTACTATTAAACCGATGCCTGCCCGTCGTTTCGTCGTCTATCTAAATTGCTTTCTATATTAAAGCAAAACGCATTCCACCGCGCTTTTATTATTGCCGGTGTAACGACACTACTCCTTTCTTTTCTCTCTCTCTCTCTCTCTCTCTCTCTCTCTCTCTCTCTCTCCGTTGCTAAACTTTTCTCTCTCTCTCTCTCTCTCTCTCTCTCTCTCTTTGTCTCTTTCTCTTTCTCTCTTTATATATTTCTCTTTACCTCCCACAAAAACCGATCGTGTTCGAGAGCACCTTTTTCTTCATCACTTTCTGCTTCTGTTTTTTTTTGTTATTTTTTTTTTTGTTTTTTTTTGCTACCTCTTTCACTTTCCTTTTCTCTTTTTCCCTTTCTATTAGTTGTAAGAGATGAAAAGACAAAAATAATTTTTATCTCCCGTGTGAATAGTAATAATTATTATTGTTATCGTTATTATTCACACTGTATTTTATTCTTTTGTTAATAGTAATAAATATAATATATATATATATATATATATATATATATAATAACAAATTATGATTAAAAAAAAAGTAAAAATGATAACAATCATTAGATATCATTAATGATAACAATCATTAAATATCATTTTTCCTTTTAGATGTATATATAAATGAAAAAGATTTTTATTTTTCGTGTAAATAGTAACAAAATTTTGTGTAAATAATAATAATAATAAAAGTAATAATTATTTTTCACACATACACATTTGTTTATGTGTGTGTATATATAGATATTTATAGAGAATTATTATATATATATATATATATATATATATATATATATATATATATATATATAATTGTTAATCTTATTCGTCAGAGTAAAACAATCGAAATAGTAAAAAAGATAAAAAGGAAATTGAAGTACTCGGTAAGCAAAGTTCTCCTGGAATTATTATTATTAATATAATTCATAGGGTGGGCGAATTTGACTCTGAGAGACAATACGGTATGAAACTCACCTGCTATACTGGAGGTGGAGGCACCGAGCCAAGCGTGGGACGATTCCAACAACTTGGCCTGAAACAGAGAAAAAGAAAGGCTAAGATTAGACGAGTCCGTTGGTCCTTTTACTTAGTGTATTTCTAGAAACTTAGATCATTTGTTGCGTCTAACTTTCGTTAAGACGGTGACCGGTGTGCAATTAAGATACTAACGACAATATAAGGTGTTGTTTTGTTAAAGTTATTCATTGAACATGGAACTTAACGTGTATTCACTCATTTTTCTTTTTTTTTTTTTTTAACTTTATCGAGTTACGACTGAAAAGGAATAAATAATATTCGAAGGGGGAAGAAAATTTTAATGAAATTTAAAATCAATATATAAATCTAGAAATAATGTAAATCGAAATTATTAATTCTTTTAGGATTGTAATGATAAAAAAAAAAACAAAATCAGATTAGGTAGATCTATGAACGACAAACGGATCACGTTCGACTCTTTCGTGGTAAGATCCATGAGATGTTATTTCAATTGAACAATATTCCAACATTGTAATAAAAACGAAGAAATTATATTAGAGAACAAATTTAAATACTCATTGAGGAAGAAAATAATAATAATAATAAAAAACCAAAAAAAAAAAAGAAACAAATATACGAATAAAAACTAAAATAATATTATAAAAGTGTTCTTTCCTTGCTTACAATAAAAATCCAACAGATCTGGCAAAACCCTACGGAACTTGAGATTCTATTATACCCACTCCTTTCTTTTTTTTTCAGCTAAGAGCCGCGAGTTTATTCCCCCTTTTTTCCTCTTTTTTTTATCCTCAACTTACACGATATCGTAAGTTTCTTTTCGCAAGAATGAAAAGAAACAAATTATACTTGAGGAAACGGGTATTCAAGTGTATATCCAGGCTTAAATAATAAATAAAAGAAAAAAAAGACGACTTATATATATATATATATATATATATATATATATATATATATATATACCCGGGAATAAAGTAAAATAAAACTTTAGCATCTCCTGAGTACACAATGGGGAAGTAACGATAAGGAAGAAATAAAGTGGAAATCTGGGGAAAAGGGGAGGCCTGGCCTATGAAATGAAGATTTTAGTAAATCCATCCCCCTTTTCTTCTTCGAGCTAAGAATCACGAGATTTTATCTCAGTTTGACCAGTAAGCGAGACGGCGAGATGGACGGACAGACAGACGGACGGAGGAATGGATGGATGAATGGACGGACAGATGCGAGAACAAATTTTAACGTCGATATCGCGAGAAGAAGAAGAACAAGAACGGTTTGAAGAGTTACAGAGTAAAAGAGAGAGATAGAGAGAGAGAGAGAGAGAGAGAGAGAGAGAGACAATGAAAAATAGAGAGAAAGAGAGAGAAAAAGAAGAGAGGAAGGGAAAGAGAGAAGAAAGAGATAGAAGAGTGAGGGTGGGAGGGGGTGGGGGAGGGGTGGTAGGGAACAAGAGGAGGTTCTGGGCGCCTCCGCCGACAACTTTGCTAATATGTGAGGCTTTCTGGGCTTTTCCATGAAAAGGGGGTTGCGAGACGCGTCGAAAGCGCAAGACACACGCAAAGTTGCTTCATTTCGAAAGTTTCCCTCCGTATACTCCTCACGCTCTCTCTCTCTCTCTCTCTCTCTCTCTCTCTCTCTCTTGCGGCGTTTCGCGATTTCTGCAATAGAATCGCCGCCGACTCCTCCTCGGGTTTCCTCGAGCTTCAGCTTCGCTTCCACCTCCCATCATCATATATCTCCACCTCCTCCTCCTCCTCCTCCTCCTCTTCCTCCTCCATACCACCTTTATATCTCTCTCCGGTTGGCTCGGTTCGTCGTCGCGACGCGAAAAAGGAACTTCCTCCTCCAAATTTTACCATCTCTCCACTTCCTCCTTCACCTTTCTCCACCTCTTAACTTCTCTCCTCATATAGAGAAGCGTTTTTCATGAGTCCCCTCTCTTGCCGAACCGACTTTTCAAATTAATTTTTAAGGGTCTCATCATCGACGCGCTCTTCCTCGCGTTTTTCAGTGGTGGTTTGATATCCGGCTAGTCCGCCGGGCCAACTCAGTACCAGCAACATTGGCAGTAGCAGCAGCAGCAATTCAACGCCAATCGTACCTTTCTTCATTCCTTTTTGTTTTTTTTTTGTTTTTAATCTTTTTTTTTCTTTCATTTTACTCTTCCTTTCCCATCATTGGGCTATCACCGTTACTACTATACCTATCGTTGCTTAGCTCTCTCTCTCTCTCTCTCTCTCTCTCTCTCTCTCTCTCTCTCTCTTTCTATTTCTATCTTTCTTCTATTTTTTTTTCCCTCGTAGAGGGATAAACGCGCAAGCAGCGCGAACTGCCTCGGACCCACTCGAAGAAAAAGTTCTGTTGATCCACGAGTTTGTTGGGCCAACTAAAGGCTTTTTGTTTAAAACCGGCGAAGCGGAGCGGAAATTTTTTCACCAAACTCTCTCTCTCTCTCTCTCTCTCTCTCTCTCTCTCTCTCTAAAACAATCTCTATCTCTTCCTTTCCTCTCTATCTCGAGTGCACTCGCCTCGGTTCAGTAAAATAAACCCCCTGCCCATTATTTGTCTCGAAGGAGGATGGGAGCGGGAAAAAGAGAGAAACACAAGAACGACTACAGATAGATAGATAGATAGATAGATAGATAGATAGATCGGGGAATGTGGATAAACCAAGAGAAAATAAAAAGGAAGAGAATAAGAAGAATCGATGAGAGTCTAAAATATAACGTATTGGAAAAAGAAAAAAGTGGACTGAGATTTAGAAAGGAAGAAGGAAACTTTCTCTCTCTCTCTCTCTCTCTCTGTTAAATTAATTGTGCGTGTATCAAACATTTGCAAATAATGAATTTTCCTCTCTTTCTCTCTCTCTCTCTCTCTCTTTCTCTCTCTCTCTGCCTCTCTCTTTCTGTCTCTATCTCTCTCTGCCTCTCTCTTTCTGTCTGTCTCTCTCTCTCTCTGCCTCTCTGTATCTCTTTTTCTTTATCTTTACATCTACGAACATTTCATGTATAATATATACATATAGGAGAGATTGTACCACTGAAGATACTTGTAATCATGTTTTCTATCCGTTTCAATGATCTTTCTTTCAAAGAACGAATCAATTTGTTTTAACTATTTTTATAATATGGTATTAATAATTTATGAACTACTTAAAGCATATCTTTTATTGTAAAATAATAAATTTTTGGACGAAAATAAGAAAAAATTTGATTAAGAAAATGACTGACTGACTGACTGACTGACTGACTGGCTAACTGACGTGATATTTTTATCTCTTATTGAAAAAAAAAATGGATGATATTATTTATTAAATAATGTATTTGTATTGGTATTAACATATGTTATCAATAATAAAAATGTTCTTCTTTTATTTTTTTAGAAAGATAGCATGGTAATGATAACTTGTACGGTATTTGTAATTTAAAATATCTTCCAATAGTACGATTTAGGAAAAATATGATATACATATGTGTATATATATATATATATATATATATATATATATATATATATATATATAATTTTACAACGAATTTACTTTTTCAAAAACATAAAAATATAGAATAAAATGGTGTAGTTTGATTACTATTAATCATTCAAAAAATATCATCTGTTTGATTCTTTTAAATATTCGTATCAATAGTATAAGATAATATGCAATCTATATATCTCATATATCTTAGAATACTTTATATATACATACATACATACACACACACACACATATATATATATATATATATATATATATTTAAATTTAATATTAGATCTCATATGTATTTAATGATAAAGAAAAGAAAAAAAAAAAAAACAAAAAAAGAAAAATTGGTAAGATACGATTACAATGACCAGTACTTAGTGTTGTAGAAAAAGAGTAACTAGACATGCATACATATATATATAATTCGAAGTTAACCACGAGGATCTCCCTCTACATCTCCCCCTCTCCTTCTATATATATACATACATTTATATATATCTTTCTCTTTTTCTCCCTCTCTCTTTCTCTCTTTCACTTTCTCTCACTCTTTTACTCTCATAGGTAAAATCGGGGGATGAGCGTAATTTCGAGAAGCGACCGCTGCCGGCGACGGCTGCACGCATCTCGAGCTAAACCACACAAAGAATTATCGAACAGACCGTAGCCGTTTCTGGCAAATGCATGTCGAAACGAAAGAGAAAGAAAAAGAGAGAGAGAGAGAGAGTGGACACGAGAGAGAAAGTGAACGCCAGTGCAGTCGTAGCTCGGACGTGCAAGCAGTATATCGTGTCGCGTGCATTTTTCATTGTCTCGTGTCCCTGTGACGGTGCAGTCGTGGAATAGAAAAAGAAGGGTGGGATAGAGATAGGGAGTAGAAGAGAGAGAGAGAGAGAGAGAGAGAGAGAGAGAGAGTAACGTCGAAGAACGTACGACGTGCAGTCTGACGTGTGCATTGACGAGAAAATTGCAAGGAAGCTCGCTCGTGCACTCTCTCTCTCTCTCTCTCTCTCTCTCTCTCTCTCTCTACATCGTCTTCTTCTTTTTCCCAGAATAATCGACCTCGTATATTATTTTCGGCTCTACGTCTTTCTTCCTAAAGAGAGAGAGAGAGAGAGAGAGAGAGAGAGAGAGAGAGAGAGAGAGAGAGAGAGAAAGAGAGAGATGACTATTTGCTGGCATACAAAATTTCACTTTCTTCTTGTCGTATCGATATTTCTGATTTAACTGAAAAAGTTATTCAAATTCTTATAGAAAAATAAAACAAATATATTTTCATTCTCTATTTACAGATACTCACGTAAGCGCGCACACACACACACACATACACGAATATATATATATATATATATATATATATATATATATATAGTATTATTGTATATAATAGTAGTTTAATATATATTCTACGACATTGAACTTAGGATATTATATGACGAACACATTTGTGTTAGAATGCGATTCATAGGTAATTACGTATTCCTCATTAAAACGATATCCTTCTCCTATCTTTCCTCTTTTCAGAATATATAATACAAGAAATAATTATAATAATAATAATATTAATAATAATAATAATAATAATAATAATAATAATAATAATAATAATAATAATAATAATAATAATAATAGTAATCACATCGACAATAATAACAATTATAATAATAATAATAATACTAATATTAACAACAACAACAACAACAACAACAATAATAATAATAATAATAATAATAATAATAATAATAATAATAATAATCATCATCATCATCATAATCATAATCATAATAATAATAATAATAATAAATATCATCATCATAATAATAAACAATCGCATAAATACGAGGAAGCTCATAGAGCGTGCAGAATAATGCGAACGTTTTTGAATATGGAAGACGTAGATTAGACTTGGCAGAGACTCGTCCAATTAGCCTAATATCCCAATAAATGGGATCAAGAAAATAATAATAATAATCATAATAATAATAATAATAACAGCAATAACAATAACAATAACAATAACAATAATAATAATATTATTATTATTATTATTATCATTATATGAACCTACTTAGTAGAGACAAATTTATTATACATTATATATGTACGTATATAATACTCATAATAACCGCCGGACGTGACCTAATTCAGGTTATTTTGATAATTTTCTTTCTTCTTTTTTCTTTTCTAATAATAATCCGTACTAACGATAAAACGATATATATATATATATATATATATATATATATATATAAATCGAACGAACGTTCGTGATCCAAATATAACGAATTAAGTCGGTTAAATTGAAAAGAACTCGTTCACGCGTCAGATATTACAAAAGGGGTGGTGACTCTGGCCAGTAGCATGTAGTACCATAAGCCAACGGCAGCAATGCCGGTAGTAGCCTCGGCACCGACTATGTGCTGCTAGCAGCCCCGCTTTCTGTATGATGCATGCCACTAATGGAAATGAGGCCTTCGAGCTTGCATATCCCTTTCCTGTGCGAAGTTACGTCCCTCCTACCCCTCTCTACTCTCTATCTCTTTCAACTCTCTCTCAATCTCTCTCTCTCTCTCTCTCTCTCTCTCTCTCTCTCTGTCTATCTCTCTTTCTCTCTTTCTTTTTCTCGCTTCGGTACGCGGGCGTAAACGTCAAGCATAGTTTGCTCCTCTCGTCGCTACTACTTCTTTCCCCTCGCTTTCTTTCTCAGAGGCTCGGCCTCGAGAAGACAGAGGCATCCGCACACGCTCGGTCGAAGAGGGTTCGTGAATTAAATATGGCCAAGCGAGATACGCGGCTTCCGTCTCTCTCTCTCTCTCTCTCTCTCTCTCTCTCTCTCTCTCTCTCTCTCTTTCTCCCCTCCTTCCCCTTTCTCTCTCTCTATTCCTCTCTTTCTTTTTTACGCAAAAGAGAGATTTTCCTCTCACTTTGATACTCCATCGTTCCCTCTCTTTCTATATACACATATGCGTGCGCGTTTGTGTCTGCTTGTACACACACACATATGTATATATATATGTATCTTTCTCTCTCTTTCTTTTTTTTTTCTGATTCTTTTTCCTTATATTCTTTCTTTCTCCTCTCATATCCATATATCATCCATCTTCTCGTATGCTTTTACACCTGTTAATCGTCCCTATGTCACCGAATATTCCTCCCGATTCTTTACTCATTTCTTTTCTTTCCTTAAGTACGTTCTCTCACTCTTACGAAACGTCAAATCCTCGATAATCATCTCCATCCAATGAAGCTTTCTAAAGGGTTTATCTCATTTCGATCGAGAAATAAAAAAAAGAAAAATAAAATAGCCGTATCTCAGAAATCCTATTTAATTGTAATTCCATTTATGAGCTTTATATTGTAAAGAACGTAATTATTTGTGAAGATTAAGATGACATACGACGCGATATGATCGATATCCGATGATCATCTCGATCGGAGGTCGATATCGATCGTGTTGTTGGAAAAACAAAAACGAAAAAAAAAAGAAAAAGAAAATTTCTCAAAGTTTCACCGTTTAAATTTAACGAAACGAAGGAAATCACTTTCCACGCATAGCTATTCATGGAAGTGTTCTTATCGATCTTTAGTCAAGGATTTAAAGAGATAAAGGGAGAGACAGTGAGTGAGAGAGAGAGAGAGAGAGAGTGTGTGTGTGTGAGAGAGATAGAAATAGAAGTAGAAGTAGTAGACGTCCTCGTCGTAGTCGTCGTACTGGGGCTAATTCCTGCAAATATTTGCCGGGCAAGGATATAGGCGTGAGGGTGGGAGTGGTGATGGAGGTGGGGGATAGGAGAGCTGCTGGCTGCTTCTGTGAGAAAGAGAAAGAGAATGAGAAAGATAGAGTGAGTGAAAGAGGAAGCAAGGAAGGAAGGAAGGAAGGAGAGTCAGGATATAGGCACAGGGATTTCAGTCAACACGACAATCCTCGACACCGTCGTCCTCGTCCTCGTCCTCGTCCTCGTGAGCGTCGCCATCGCGTCGCTCGGAGTTTCACGTAGCAGAATGCAGCGCCGCAGCAAATTTCTAATCAGATTAGCGCGGATTAGCAAAGTTCGTTTGTTCTAATGAAATTCGTCTAAATTAACGTCGGACGAAAGAGAGAACGACGGAGGCACTGGCGGCGGTGGCGACGGCGGAGGCGGCGGAGGGGCAGAGCCAGCGGCAGTACCAGCCAACAAGAGAGATAGAGAAGGAGAGAGAGAGAGAGAGAGAGAGAGAGAGAGAGAGAGAGAGAGAGAGAGAGAGAGAGAAATACATAGATAGAAATAGAGAGAGAAAGAGAAAGAGAGAGATCGTTTATGCTCACTTACGACGTGTTCATGACTCAAACTTTTAGGATCTCATCGACTCTCTTTTATCGTATTCAAGGCTTCGATTTTATTTCTTTATTTTTACTTTCTTTTTTTTTTCTTTTATCTTCATATCCATAACGATCTCATTTTTTCCATAGAGTTCTTAAAATCGTTAAAATTTCTTTTTTATCCACGCAGGTATACTCTATTCGATACATCTCTGTCGGATAAGTTTTTAAACTTTTAAGTACGTGGAATTCGAAAGGTAGAATATATCGATCAATGCGATGAGAAATTGTTAATTATAAATGTTAATAAATATCTGATATAAAAAGACGTAGGTACTATGATATTTCCTTCCTTTTCCTTATTCACAACTTATACTCGTCCTGATATAATTTTGCAATGGATAAGATCAATATGTAATATTAAAAGTGAGAAACGTTGTTCTTTCCTCGTTTTCTTTTTTAGTTTTAGAATTTTTTCTCTTTTTATTTACTTATTTAATTATTTATTTATTTATTTACTTATTTATTATACTTTATTTTTTTTCTCCTTAAAAAAGGCAACAATGGTGTAAATAAGATAACGAATTTAGGCGATTATCATTCGTCGTTACATACGTAATGGGACCTCATGTGTAACCCTTTTCTCGAATGATAGTCTCGCTTGTTCTAATGTTTAAACTAACGCGTGTATCTATACTCGAAACTCGTCATCTCCGGCTATTTATCTTTCGCGTTGACGCACACACATACACGTACTCTACCGTCGTACGAGAGCGCTCGAATAAATAGATTTATTTATTTACGATA
>OU964976.1:1720084-1726910 GCA_918808275.2 Dolichovespula sylvestris
CCAATAGCAAAGTTAAAAATCGCGTTAAATAGAGGAAGAGGAGATGGTGGAGGAGAAGTAGGAGGAGGAGGAGGAGGAGGAGGAGGAAGAGGAGGTACACGCGATTCGTTGTCGTTAATAGGTATAGAAGAAAACATCGGCGCCAAAAGCATCGAGGTGCTCGTAAATCACCGCTTCGACGGTCGTTGAAGCGTGCGCGTGGGTGGTCGAGAAAGAGAAAAAGAAAGAAAGAAAGAAAGAAAGGAAGAAAGGAAGATAGAAAGAAAGAAATAAAAAAAAGGGAAAGAAAACTGGTCTAAAAAGAAAGTTGACGAACTCGAAACGAGCCGAGACGGTCGAGCATTTACGCTCGACATTTTATGAGAGGTGGATCGTCTCGTAATCGAGGTATAATTTCATTCTCTTTTATTTATTTCTCTCTCTCTCTCTCTCTCTCTCTCTCTCTCTCTCTCTCTCTCTTTATCCTTCTCTCATCGTCGTCAACATCGTCGTCGCCGAGCAATGCCGCCGTCACCACCACCATCACCATTACCACCATCGCCATAGCCCCGCCACCACCATCGCCATAGCCGCCACTGCCGCGTGGCTCGCACGAATCTCGCGTTCGAATTATTGTAGCCATTATTTTCCCGTCTAGAATCGCAAACTGGATAATACATTATTAATCTCGGTGAGACGGATGCATCTGTTCGCCGACGAACAGGAACGGCCTGGGATTTCTAAATTCACCCGACGAGCTCTGACGGAGGACGTTGCCCTTTTCGCGGAGTGGCTATTTATTTTTTAGCTCAACGAGATTCGCGATTAAGGAAAAGTCTGCTCGTTTGACTCCGGAGAGGAGGAAGGTTTGGACGAGTGGGAACAGAAGAAGAGAGAGAGAAAGAGAGAGAGAGAGGGAGAGAGAAGAGAGAGGGAGGGAGGGAGAAAGTGTAGGGGAGAAGAGGGAAACAGATGAGAAAAATCGCAAACGGACTTTGACTCTTTCCGTTAGGAGTAAGGGGAAACGTGGCTTTCAAAGCGGTTTCCGGATTTTCTTTTTAGAATTTTAAATAAACCCATTAAAAAGGTAAAAACCTTTTGATAAGTACGAATTTAACGATATAAAGATCGGTCTATACCGATGGAACACCGTAAAAGGATCGATCGAATCGGGCAATCGATTATTACCGTATCCCTGTTAGTTAACCAGTACAGTTCGTTGCTTCGTGTTCAAGGCTGGGATTAAAACTGTCCAGCTGAATTGTTTACGCGAGTTTAGTAAATAGACCAGTCTCGCTGCGAGCGAGTTAGTCGAAAATGTTATCCGATGGATCTACTAACCTCGTTTAAATACGAATTTTCACCGTCCACTTGCTTGCGCGCAACCGATCGCCACTCGTCTTTGTGCTTCCGACCGAGGACAATTCGTTTTTACTATTAACTGTATATTGGTGGACTCTGTTATACTTCGTTATACCGTTAGAGAGAGAGAGAGAGAGAGAGAGAGAGAGAGAGAGAGAGAGAGGAGAGGAGAGAGAGAGTCGATACGGTTGAAATGGTTTTTATAGTTAATGCACTGAAATTATAATCGAGTCGTATAGGTAAGTTGCCAAAATCGTATAACTCCAAATCTTTTATTTCAAGTACCTCTATATTTAGGTATACATTTTTACGTAAGTTAATAAGCTTGATGGTTTAAGACATTTATATATAATGAGTATAATCCTTTTTCTAAAAAAAGAAATGTGTGTGTGTGTGTGTGTGTGTGTGTGTGTGTGTATGCATGTATATTCCATTCATTAGGGCATATTAAAAGATAATGTAAGAGTTAAATCAGTTTGAATTTGTAAAATGACTAGAAATAATAAGGGATTTTATTGGAAAGAGTAATGTATTTAAAAAGTATTACGATAGAATTAAAATATTAATTGTAATTAATTAAATGGGTATTTAATAAGTAAAAAAGAACAAAAGAAAAGATAAAGATGTTCATCTTCCGTCTTGTTCATTTCTACATTAATATTAATTGCTTCGGTTTCACAATTGGAGGATTAATAAATATAAACTTCTTTTTTGTTTCTTTTCCTTTTTTTTTAGTTTTTCCTTTTTTCAGTACTCTCACACGCAATCTACGATACCTTTCATTTACAATTTACACGCTTGATTGTATAAAATATGATATAAAATAATATAAGACATTTCAATACAATGTAACATTCTAATTTTTAATAATAAATGTAGAATAAAGCCACCGAGTTGGATTATTATCAGCAACATTAAAATGTTTATGGCATAATGTTTATATATAGTTTCCACCTCAGTTTTTATATTTCACGATAAGAAAAAAAGAAAAATAAATGAAAAAGGAAAAAAAGAACAAAAGAATTAATAATTAATTTTACTCTCCTCCCCCCATGTAATCCGTCATTTACTCGCATCCCGCGCTCGCACGTTCCTTATTAATGACTACCATTTTCTGAGTTAAATTTAATAAGAAAAAAAACATTGAAAAGAACATTATTAACAAAACGCTGTATATATATATATATATATATATATATATATATATATATATAATACTTATTTAACTATCGTAAGAAAAATTAATTCAAAACGAAACGAAGAAGTATCGAGGGTTGGGAAAAAAATACGATCACTCGGTATTCTCTTAGCGATGTAGAGTTTGCTATCGATCAGAAACAACACTCGATGGTAAGCGCCTAAGCCAGTTCGATTGCGTTTTCCGCGCATCGACTCGAAGGGCTCTCGTAATTACCCTCGTTTTTTATCATTACGTCGCGAAAGCGCATCGATCGCCATCCGCACACGACTCGTCTTTCCCTTTCTCACGTGTAAGGGTAGAAGGAAAAGTCATTGGGACTAACGCGATTAACCCTTCGTGTACTCGAGAGAAAAAAGCGACCATTCTTTTTTATTCTCTCTCTCTCTCTCTCTCTCTCTCTCTCTCTCTCTCTATCTCTCTCTCTCTCTTTCTCTCTTTCTTCCTCTCTCTTGATGATACTTAACTACGTATATAAAAATGATCGAATAATTACGTAATTACGAAATAAGCAAAGATCTATATCAAATACCTTGCGTTATTATTATTTTCTTTTCTTTTTTTGGTTTTTATCCGCAAGTTCTCATTAAAACATGATAAATATATAGATAAATATAACGCGACACACCTGCCTTCTCGTTAATCCGATTTCGCGATCTTTCTTCGTTCCTTCTTTTTTGTTTCAATGATAATTTTAATTATTATTCACGTTAATATATATATATATATATATATATATATATTATTTTATAATAATTATTATAAAATAATAATTTTAATATATATATATATATATATATATATATTAAAATATTTATATACTTATTATTTAAAAAAATAATAAGTTAATATATATATATATTTATATATATATATATATATATATATATATATAATCATATTTAAATTAATTTCAATTGTTCAATTGTTTTTACTTTATCTTTTTTCTTATTTTTCTTTTACTTCTTTTTTTTTTCTTTTAATGATACTCAACTACGTACGAAAAAAGAAAAAGAAAAAAAGAAATAATTGAACAGTTACGTAATATGAAATTTCATACGAAACGAATTGTACAAGAGTATTATGAATTGCATAATTTTTCTTCGAGTTCTTATTCGATATGATTTGTTTTCGATATAGAGAATACGACGTACGAATACGTTCTCGTCGAAACGATCTTTTCGATTTTACTAATCTCTTCTCTTTTTTCCCCTCTCTCTTTTTTTCCTTTTTCTCCATATTCGATTACATAGATATATATTAAAGACGATGATCGAATACGTAATACGAAATAAATATAGGTATCATAAAGAAGAGAATACCTATTTTGAATTATATATATGTACACTATTTTTTCAAATATTAATTATATATGATTTCAAGATAAACAGAACACGATTAATATCTACGTTCTCATCGTCATTCTCGTGACATTTCTCACGGTATGTATATATATGTATATATGTATATATATATATATATATATATATATATATATATATATATATATATATACACGTCCGAGGTCTTCCAGAACGCCATCAAAAACTCGAGAAACGAGGGAGGCTCCAATTTAATTTAATATCGTTAAAAAGATCAACGCCATTAAATATTGATATCGAGAAAGTACGAAAGAGAGTACGAGAGAGAGAGAGAGAGAGAGAGAGAGAGAGAGAGAGAGTAGGAGAGATGGAGAGAACAGAGACAATGTTGTATCGTTTTATCGATAAAATCGTCGGATTTGTTATTCTATACGTTGGTAGAAGCGATATTTCACGGTTCTCTGACAACCGAGTCGGATACAAAAGTCGGAAATCTTTTTATGAGAATGAATGAGCACGAAGAGATCAATCAGCGGTTTACAGAATTGCCATTATATTATACATATACATATATATGTGTGTGTATATACATATATATATGTATGTGTGTATGTGTGTATGTATGTATGTATGTATATATATATATATATATATATATATATATATATATATCATTAATAGAACAAATTTAGGGCATCACTTCGAGAACAGGAAGATATTTGGAAATGAATATATAATATAGATCATCGATCGATATTACCGAAAACGTTTTGAAAATGAGCTAAAGTAATATAATGTTCAATTCTTCGCAGTTAATTTCTTCTTGCATGTGCATCGTGTCCTTTAATTTTCTAGGATAATAGTTTTTTTGGTCTCTCTCTCTCTTCTTCTCTGCCATTCTTTCTTACTGTCATAGTTTAAAATCGCATTAACTTGTTTGTTCTTAAGAGACCATGATAATTAACATTGTTGTATATATGCGTATATATATATATGTGTGTGTGTATGTAAGTGCATATATACGTCTATATATAAACGTATAACATCTAGGTGCGTGTATTAATAGTTTTACAAATTATAGTTAGAGGATATAGTTATCTCTTTCTTTTCCTTTAGTTCTTAGATGTGTTGTAACTAAGGACGTTGAATTTTATCGTAACAAGGAAGGAAAACAAAACAAGGAAAAACAAAAGAAAAGAAAAGAAAAGAAAAGAACGGAAATGAAAGGAAAGGTAACGTGACGTGTGCATAACGTAAAAGATACGTAGGTGGTTTGCGTATACAACGTTCAGTAGCATTAACTTTCAGCTTAAAGAAGGAAAGAGAAAGAACGAAGAAAGTAGAAAGAAAGAAAGAAAGAAGAAGAAGAAGAAGAAGAAGAAGAAGAAGAAGAAGAAGAAAGTGAAAAAGAAAGGGGATGAACGACTTACTGTCCAAGAGTAGACGGGAAGGATGGGTGAGAGGGTTGAAAAGGGGCAAGAGAGACAGAGAGAGGAGAGAGAGAGAGGATAAGAAAGTGCAAACAGGTGGCATCGATCGAAGAATCGATTCCCAACGAACCGACTTTCTTTCTTTCTTTTTCTTCTTCCCTTTCAAAAGAACTCCAAGGCTTTTTCCTCGAAGTGAGGGGTGATGATACTTTCTCACCGATTGCCGCCACTCGTTTATCCCTCGTTTATAATACTCCTCGAGGAAAAAAAAAAGGAAAAGAAAAGAAATTCCAACGTAACGAGCAACGCACCCTCCCCCGGCTACGTACTTACACATAGGTCATACCGTTCTTTCTATAATCAACTTTTGCTCCCTCTAACAAGAACTCTATTCACGATTGAGAAAATTCTCGCTATATTCGCATAAGTCGTTCTCAGGTTTGATTAAAACGAAAACAGAAAAAAAGAAAACAAAATACGTTTATATATTAAATTATTGTTTCGATCTGTTAATAAGTTATCTCTTTTTAAACGAATAGATCTATCTTTTCAATTTTATATCACTGATAACGTTTAATGATACATAACTCCATATGCGTGTGTGCGTGCGCGTGTGCGCGCGCGCGCGTGTGTGTTAATAAGATATATCGTGTCTTATAAATTTAATTCCGACAAAAATTCCACGTTTCCTCCTAAAACCCGATTAAACATAGTTAAATGTAACATTAGATATAATTAGATAAGTATTTTGCAATAATAAGGTACGTCAATATCCTCGGAAAAAATGTTCGATGAGCAATGTATTTCAATATCGATGACGATCTATTGAAAGAGAGAGAGAGAGAGAGAGAGAGAGAGAGAGAGAGAGAGAGAGAGGGAGAAAATAAATAAAATAAAAAAGAAAGAACGGAAACACGCCAAAAACTTTTTTTTATTCATTTCGTCGTTCCTCTTGTCTGAGATAAGTAAGAAAAAAAAAAAGAAAGAAAAAAAGAGAACAAAAAGAAAAGAAAGGAAAAGAAAAAGAAAAGGAAAAAGGAAGGGAGCAGTGAAATTTCTTCTTTTTTCAAATCGGAAAAGGATTTGCGGGAGGAGAATGGAAGATCGGTTCCGATCGATCTCGATGAGACGAAGAGGAATTATTCGTACGTGCTCGTGCCTCGGAAACGCGGGGGCTATCGATTCCTTGGCCGCGTCGGGAGAACGAGGGAGGAATATGGGGGATGGGGAGACCGGGTTGGGGATGGGGGTGGCAGGCAGGGTGGTAGCGGAGAGAGCGGGTTTCCCCTCAAAACACAAACACGGCCTCGCATGCATGCGCGATGCAGCAACCCCCATGGTATGCATTCGATACGCACGTAGGTACCTACCAAGAGGCAAGCGGCTTCTGCATCGCGCGATCAATGTTTGATTGCACTTTATACCGAGCGTCCCTCCGCCCCCCCCCAGCCTCCGACCACCCCCAGCCACCTCTTCCAACCTCCTCCTCCTCATCCTTCTCCACCTTCACCTCCACCTCGTGCTCTTTCTCTTTC
>OU964976.1:1732410-1762410 GCA_918808275.2 Dolichovespula sylvestris
TCACTACTCTCCTTCGAACGTTCCAGAACGATATATACCTATATATAATATATATATATATATATATATATATATATATATATATATGATATTTCATATATATATAATATGAAATATCGTTATAAGCTATCTAATGGTCTTTGTTAGTCAAACTTTTGTTATAACCGGTGGTTACATTATTACAAATATAAGTAAACGGTTTTAACCTTTTTGCACTTTTATGAGGTCAACCACGAGAGATAACGAGATTATTTTTCTTTCGAATATTTAAGTCACCGATGACGTGACATTTCATTTTTGTAATCAAATCTTTTATTAATCAGGAGAAAAACGGTTTTTTATTGCAAAAAAAGAATGCTTTTCAAATTATATGCGTATATATATATATATATATATATATATATATATACACACACATGCATGTAGGTGAATAAACGTTATATCAAAAGCCGAAAGAATCAATTTAAAATTGACCGGGAGAATAATAAATTTGTGAAAAAAAAGAGAGAGAGAGAAATGATTTTTCGTGCAGTACAAGGTTAATAAAAAATCGAAAGAAATTTTATAAAGCTATAAATCGAATGGACATCGGTTCATCGCTTCACGCGACGTACATACATACATTACGACGGAATGGAGCTGTCAAAAAAAAAGGATAAAAAAAAATAAAAAAAATAAAATAATAAATTCTTACTACAAAGAAAATTAACGAAGAAAAATAAACTTTTCCTATCCCGATAAAAGAATAAAACAAAAAAAGGAAAGAACAAATCAAGATAGAAAGATTTAATGTTTCTCGTACTTTCGTGACTTGATAGAAAAAGCTTTACCGTAACGTTGGAAGTTTAAATCTTTTATTATCGGCGTACTATAATTCCCGATGATGACGTACACGTATGCATGTACTTACATATGCATTTTACGTACGTATATATTCCTTGTCGCTTTATAACCGTCCTATGTAAGTAGCAACATTACCCTCAATGTATATACATACATGCATGCATACATACATAGGATAGAGATATTTATGCATGTACGCATGCATATATCATACATACACACACAAGTAAGGAAAAAAAATCAATAGGTCGCTTTGTCTTTTGGCGGATGTGGCATCGAAAAAAAGAAGAAAAAAAAAAGAAATAGGAAAGTAGAGAATTCACACACACACCATATATATATATATATATATATATATATACACACACACACACATATATATATATGTATATGTTATGTATGCATAGAGGTAGTTTGTGCAGAAAACGCATTTGTTCGTTTCGAGAACCAAGTAAAAAGAAGACGCATGCCGCGGAAAAACTGTCCGTGCGCTCGAGCGAAGATTTAATCCGTATAATTACGACGTGAGAACATGGCCGTGCGAGCGCGCCGACGCGGCGCGGCGCGGCGCGTCGGACCCGCGGGGTCATTTCAATTTATCGCTGTAATCCGAATATCAAATCGTTTTGCGCGGTATTATAGAGGTGCGGCTGTGCATTTACGTTCTCCAACTGCATCGAGTATCATCTTTCGCTATTTCCAATTGGTTTCGTATCCCTACGACATTTCGACGTTCGAAGAAATTTTTATTTGTTTTATTCGACTTAACAAGCATTAATAAATTATTCTTTATCATGGCTCATCGAAAAGATTTCTGTTCTTCTTTGTTTTTTTCTTGTTTCTTTCTTTTTTTTTTTTAATTCTCTATAAAACCCCGTTTTTTCTTTTTTTTTAAATACAAATTATATAGTGTGGTATATATATATATATTTTTTTTTATATATAGTATAATTATGTCATATATAATCATATTATATTAAACAAAAATAATAATTTGATAGAAATAATTAATAATTATAGTATAATATTGTTATATATCGTTATACTGAGTACAGAGGATGATAATTATTATACTAATAATTATTATTATACTAATAATTATTATACTAATAATTATACTACACCAATCGCGAGTAAATTATACTGTATACTTAAAAAATGAAGATGTAATATCTGATCCCTTCATAATAAGAAATGTTCAAACAGATAATATTGGCAATAAGAGATTAATAAAAGTTATTCCATTTGATGCGTCGGATTAATTGAGAATAATTCGTCAGAAAAATTTCAAGATCTAACACAATCGAAAGAAAAATTAATATTTTTAATTAATATATATACATATATACACATACACACATAGTAGAGTTGTATGTTGAAGAAGAAAAATGTGAGAGAACAAGCATATTAAATTTGCCGAAGAAACTCATGTAGCACTTCCGCTCTCGCCTCGTCGACCGTTCCATACAACCGTTCGTCGCAGGAATGACGATCGTTTGTTTACAGAATGTGGGGCGAACTTATTATGATGCAGACTGCGGGAACAAAAGGTACGACGACTAAATAAACGACTAAGGGTGGGGCAACAAACGGATGTTTTCTCGACTAAAGAAAAGCCGAGAGATCGAATGTCGGAAATTATTATGGGAATACTAGAGATTTTTTTTGTTTTCAAATTTTCAATTTTTTTTTCTCTTTCTTTTCTTCTTCTTTGTTTCATTCTACAATCTCAAATTCGAAAACGACGAAAGAGAAGAACAAATATATAAATAAATTAAATAAATTAAATAAATAAATGAATAAATTTATAAATATATAAATAAATAAATAAAGAAAACAACATAGCATGTAAATATATCTTTGATATTTGTGATAAAAATAAGGATATTTAGGGATATTATCTAAACGAATTCTACTATACGAATATTTTCAATAAATTCATTTTGAAACAAAATTTACGACGACGAATAAAATCGCAACTACGCATCACACATTTTTCATAACGTATGTTAACGTATGTTTCAAGATTGTAAGATTTGTAATACAGACGATTATTAAAGAGCAAATGAAAATCAATTATTATATAAAGTTTGTTAAGACCGCTTAACCTTCGGGACCTCGACTTTCTAACTTTACACATCACTAAAGAGTTACATTCTAACGTTGTACGATGTGTTATTGTATTCCTTTTTAATACAATGTTTTGTGTTAGAATAGAGGTGAAAATTCTTGTAAGTTTTCTATTTTTTATTATTGCGGAGGAAAACAATAATTCTTTCAAAAATAACAAAACGGAGTTATAATGAAAGAGAGAAAAGAGAGAGAGAATGCTTATTCGTTAATTCTATTAGGTCTCGTGAATGATGGTTTTTATTAATTTTCAGTTATCCGTTAATACGCACGATTGCTTTACATGAGAAACGTCGACGCAGACACCGACGTCGTCGTCGTCACAGTTCTTAGGGGACTTGTCTCAGAACTAATGATAAACATCTACGTTTACATCCATCTACGTCTATATACGCTGATCTCTCTTGGGTCGGTACTTTGTCGTCCGGGACGTTAAAGCCGAGTGAGCTGGCACGTTAAACTAAGAGAAGAATAAATGTAAAATTGCGCGAATTAATGTCCCGACGAGGAGAAAATATATCGTCGGAGATTATATGTTCCCTTCAAATGCGAAACGATTATTCTCTTCTACGATAATCCGTAATATCCGTTGGAAAATCTCGATCTCGATCATGATCGATTTCGCGTAAATACTCTGTTTCGTATTATTATATATGTATATTGGATCCGACCGAAGAAAGTTTATTCGCTTTATTGAGAATATAAGAAATCGAAAAGAAATTTATTATCGAAATAATTATTATACATTGGATCCAACGACAAATGCTATTCGCTTTATTGAGAAACGAAAGGAAAAAGAAATAGAAATTATCATTTATTTAAAAACAAAGTTCATTGTCCCTTGAGAAATCAAAATGACAGAACTTTCTGATAAACCCGATACGATGTATTACTATAATAGATATTTAACATTAGAACTATCGAATCCGTCAAAATGATTGATTTTAAATTTCTTTTCGTTTTTATTCGACAACCCCCTTTTTTACGATTATTAAAATTATAATTATGGTAGAAGAATGTTTACCGAAATTCGGTTTTCAATAATTATTATTATAAAATTAATTAAATTATATACATATATATTTTTCTTCTTATTTTTATTCATTTTTCTATAGTAAAAATGGATCAATACTTCTGACATTAAATCAACCGCTCAATTAAATTCAACTTTACATAGAATTATAACAACTTCATAATTAACCGATAACCAAAAACATAATGTAAAATATACAACCTATAACATCATAAAGAAAGAAAGAGAGAGATAGATAGATACATAGATAGATAGATAGATAGATAGATAGATAGATAGATAGATAGATAGATAGATAGATAGATAGAGAGCGAGAGAGAGAGAGAGAGAGAGAGAGAGAGAGAGAAAGAGAGAATGAGAATAAATACATATTTTCAATCGAATTTAATTTTAAATTAATGTAATAACAACATTAATATAATTAATCGAATTCAAACATCACGTAAGTATCTACGTACATACCTACATGGTAATTATACATATGTTACGTATGTAAATACTTAAGTAAATAATATATAAGTAAAAGCAACGTGGTAAAATAGAAATAAACGAGCGAAACAAGCGGATAAGTAAAAATAACAGGAATAATTAATTAGTAAAATCGTCGGTAAGCGTTATATATTATAGAATGGTGTTAGAGATAGCGAACGAGGTGCCGATTTCATCGAGGGAAAGAAGATTCGATCTTCTCATCGGAGGTGAGGGAGCGTTGCTAAATAGGCGAGTGGTTGGTTAGTCGATCGGTCGATCGGTCGATCGGTCGGTCGGTCGGTCGGTCTGTCGGTCGTTTGGTCGTTCGGTTGGTCGGTCCTTCGGTCTAATGGCGTTGCGGCTATTACCATGACGCGTATTGCCTTTAATAGGTGTCGAGGCTCGTTTCTGAGGCAGACCTTCTATAATGTCCACGAGCACCTTCGGCCCTGCGCGTTAATTACTCGAATGATCGGTGGCCCTTCATCGATCGATTCTAACGTCTCTACGTACGTACATGTGTGTGTGTGTGTGTGTGTGTGTGTGTGTGTGTGTGTGTGTGTGTGTGTGTGTGTGTGTGTGTGTGTGTGTGTGGATATCTGTGTACTGTACTTACGTACCTACTATGTATATATGTAACTAAGTACTCGATCATTTTCAAAAGGTTCCCCTTTTCGTGTAATAAATCGTTAACTCTTGCAATTGTAACTGAGTTTTATTCCATCTTATTATTTTATGCGGATAGGTAGGTAGGTAGGTGGGTAGGTAGGTAGGTAGATAGGTATATTGTTTTTCACTTCCGCTCGATAAAAGGCGAATCCTCCCTCTCCTGCCGGTACGAGGTTTCCGAGTGTACACGTGGACGGCAAACTATAGTCTTTCTTCTTCCTATCTGACGGATGAATCAAGAAACCTTCGGTAGTCGAGCCACAGTGAATGTAATATTCCGTTTCTCATCTTCCGTTTCTCTCTCTCTCTCTCTCTCTCTCTCTCTCTCTGTCTCTCTCTTATTCTTTCAACGCTTCTTTTTCTCTTTTTCTTTCTCTCTCTCACATACTCTCTCTTTCTCTTTCTTGTACACGTATCGACCCGAAGAAATATTATTTAAGTGCTTCCTGGCATATAAATAGTCCGTACGCGATGATAATTAAAGTCTCCCTGGACGTCGTTATCGTAGCCGACGATCTATCTACTCCGGTGGGGTAATATAAATATATACATATATATATATATATATATATATGTATATATATACATATCCTACACCTAAAGAGACATATGTGTATGTATACACGTGTATACAAGGAGGACCCACCTTCAATGTTGTTCTACCTTTCAACTACTATCTTTGAGCGTTCTCTTTTCTTTCCTTCTTCCTCATAACACTGTGCAAAAACACTAGTGCATAGAAAAGGGTGTGCGAGAAAGAAAGAGAGAGAGAGAGAGAGAGAGAGAGAGAGAGAGAGAGAGAGAGAGAGAGAGAGAGAGAGAGAGAGAGATAGATAGAAAGAAAAAGACAGAACGTGACTCGGTTTCCTCTTTGCATCTCAGATGCATAACTTCCTACGTATTCTTTGTACGAACGTGCATATTTAAATGTTAATAAACGATCCTATCGTTCTAATATTCTTTCCTTTCTTTCTTTTTTTTTTTATTTTCCTTTAAACCGTTAGACGAGAAGACTAAATAACGCGAAAACATTTCTACTTGATTCTTGATTTTACAAAATTAAAGAGAAGAAGAAGAAGAAAGAGAAGAAGAAGAAGAAGAAGAAGAAGGAGAAGAAGGAGAAGAAGAAGAAGAAGAAGGAAATAGTTAGAAACGTGTCCTTCGAAACGAATGAAAGTAATCAACGAAGGAAGCTAATTAAGATGAGAGATAAATACTATGGAAACTCTCATAGCAACAACAACTACTACTACTACTACTACTTCTACTTTATTATTATTATTACTATTATTACTATTATTACTAATACTACTACTACTATCACTACTATTACCACCACCACCACTAGCTCAACTAATAACGCCATCATTGCAGAAATTATCAAACGGTGAAATAATACTCGATACACTTCGTCATATCGATTTCACCGATTTTAAAAGAATTTTGAAAGAAAGTCGAATAATCGAGGGTTCCAGTCGATTCTGGTGATCCGACGATCCAATAGAAAGAGAAGTACACAGAGCGAGGGTTACAGCAAGCAAGCAAGCAAGCAAGCAAGCATAAGAGAGGGAGAGAATAACGAGAGGGAACGGACGGCAGGAGAGAAGGGCGCAGGAACGGGGATCGCTGAATTTCTCGAATAATTAAGTTAGACCTCGGTGAGTCGAGGGTAGGGGTTGGGGGGAGGGCGGGCGGTCGGGCGGGTGGTAGAGGGTAGAATAGGGTGAGGGGGGCAGGGGTGGTCGCTTACCTACCAACACGCTCTTATATATTATGTACCGTGGCTGGTGTATGTACATAGAGACGCGTGCGCGCCCACGTAAACTCGAAAGCTCTACGCAGCCAGATATCACAGCATACACGCGTGTATATATATATATATATATATATATATATATATATATATATATATTATGTATGTATATCTATATATGTATATACATATATACATACGTACGTATATAGTATGTACACACTAACGCAAAAGAGGCAACGTTGCAGTGCAGTAGCAGCAGCAGTCTCTCTCTCTCTCCCTCTCTCTCTCTCTCTCTCTCTCTTCAACTACTACTACGTTTCGTCCACACCCTCTAACCCTTCCCACCCTTCTCCCTCCTCCACCCTTCATCCTCATTCTCTTCGTCCTCCTCATCCTCTCTTCCTACCCTTCTTCTCCTCATCGTCCTCCTCTTACGCACATCGGTGAAGCGCGCGCGGTACACTCGCCGGCATTGGATATATACTTAATGAAGCGTAAATAATTGAGTAATGTGCTCCAGGCCGTTCGATCGGCGTTCCTATTGGTCAGTATTAATCTATTCCGGCGCATTAGCGGCCGGTATCTCTGCGAACCGGCCTAGAATCATCTCTCTCTCTCTCTTTCACACACACACACACACACGCGCGCGCGTGTACATATACAAACGTGATGAACATTCTCATTCTCGTTTTCTCTCTCTCTCTCTCTCTCTCTCTCTCTCTCTCTTTCTCTGCTACCCTCTCATTCTCTGTCCCTCCATTGCTCTCCACTTCGTTACAATCCTGTTCTCCTCTCTGTCTCACTTGCTCTCGCAACATCGTCTATCGGAGAATAGAAGGACCGGCCTTCAACTATCGCTTCGTGCCACCGTAACGTCGGATAGCAAGAGCGTAACGGCCAGTGTTACACGCCCACACGATGATTTCTCCGTTTCCTATCGCTGTCTCGACCTTTGACC
Organism: Dolichovespula sylvestris; assembly: GCA_918808275.2. Taxonomy (NCBI): domain Eukaryota; kingdom Metazoa; phylum Arthropoda; class Insecta; order Hymenoptera; family Vespidae; genus Dolichovespula; species Dolichovespula sylvestris. The sequence continues at coordinate 1,740,271 of OU964976.1, forward strand.
CCGCATGTTACGCTCCAATGAATGTTCCTCTCTTTCTCTTTCTATCTAACTGTCTCTCTCTCTCTCTCTCTCTCTCTCTCTCTCTCTCTCTCTCTCTCTCTCTCTCTCTCTCTATCTTTCTCTTTCTCTCTCTTTCTCTTTCACGCACACGCGCTTCTCTGTACTTGCGTCTCTTATCATCGGCAACCCGTATCGTTCGATGATTCTCCCTCTAGAGATGATGCATTTGTTACGCGATTCGATCAATTCAAGCTTCTACTCTCTCTCTCTCTCTCTCTCTCTCTCTCTGTCTCAATCTCTCTCTCCCTCCATTTCTCCCATTCTCTTTCTCGCTTTTTGTGTCTCGTCGAGATAAACAGCTTATATCTTCTTCTCTCGAAATTATGTAGAGTATAATTTTTAAGAATGCTCATGTCGAAATTTTATTTAATTATTAAATCGACCCCGTGACCGACCCATGGAGACAAAAGAAAAGGAAAAATGAAAGAAAGAAAGAAAGGAAGGAAAATAGTAAAAAATTCGAACTCGTTCGAAGTAACGATAAAGAAAAGGACAATAGATTATCATATATCTCTCGATCGTTTTTTTCTCTTTATATTCGTCTCTTATCTTACAAAGTTTGATCGATCTTCCGTTTATAGAATATAACCCTATACCTATATTTCCCTTGGCTTTTCTTTATTCTTAAACGAGAACTCGTCTAGGTTCAGTCAAGGTAGCTTATTTCCAGACGACAAGCTAAACACGCCGTGAGAATCGAAGACGAGCAGGAAGAATAGTGAAAGGAAGACGTAGCGCGGTTTCAAACGAGACGACGACGAAGGGAAAAGAGACATCTAGAGGGAGGTAGATAAAAGAGAGAGAGAGAGAGAGAGAGAGAGAGAAGCTTTTACTATCTTTGGAAAAGTCGTGCGATTCTAACGAGCCGGATCCACAGGTGTTTTCGCCGCGAATATATTCAGTTCCCCTCCTACAACCATCCTCTTTCCCCCCTCTCTCTCTTTCTCTTTCTATCTCTCTTTCTCTCTCTCTATCTATCTATCTCTATTTTGCTCACTCGTTCGTACGTACGTTCGTTCGTTCGTTCGTTCGTTCGTTCGTTCGTTCGTTCGTTCGTTCGTCGCATTCCTTCATTTCAACATACCGAGCGAGCAAATATGATCCGGACGATTTTGAGAGCGTAAAACTATTCTTACCATGTTACATTTTTTTTTACTATCAAATATTTCCCCAATTTTATCTATCACGTTTTATATGTATCCGATGAAAAATCTTGTCCCGAATGATCAAAACGCGTTTCGTTGCAAGTTTATGCATTTGAAATGTTCGTCGTCAAATTCATTCGAAAAATCAATTTTCGAAATAATCGTAATGAAAGAAAAACTAAACTAAAAAAGGGAAACATTAAGAAAAAAAAGAAGAAAAATATCCGACGAGAAATTGTATGTAAATTACGTTTGACATACAATTTGACGTCCGACGGGCATATGGTCTCTCCGATGATGAAACTATTTGGGAAAAGTTATATGAGAATCGTCGATAATCGAATTATCATTAAGACAAAACAAATAAGAAAAAAAGGAGACAAAAAAGAAAAGAAAAAACAACAAGAAAAGAGAGAGAGAGAGAGAGAGAGAGAGAGAGAGAGAGGGAGAGAGAGAAAAGGTATCAGACAAAATTATCGTTTAGAAAGAAAAATATTTATTTAACGAAAAACGATAAGGAAGAAAGAAAGAAGTTGGTAGAGTATAAATAAACGCGAAACATTTATGTTTACAATGTATGTATTTTATCGGTGATAAGATAATCGGAGTCGAATGCTGAATTCGATTTGTTCGATCGAGCGTTCACTTACGAAAACAAAACTGACCTAAGTCAAGATAAACTCCTCGTAAATCCAACGACATCTCTCTCTCTCTCTCTCTCTCTCTCTCTCTCTCTCTCTCTGTCTTTCTTTCTCTTTCTCTCCTTACGATTTTTTGCTCGTACTCTGATCTCGAGACGGGCACTAACACCAGTACCAGCACCAGCATCAGCACTAGCACTAGCACCAGCACCATCACCAGCACCAGCAGGAGTAGTAGCAGCGATGGGAGAGACAGAGATAGAGCTAGAGACAGAGACAGATAAAGAGAGAGAGAGAGAGAGAGAGAGAGAGAGACAGACAGACAGAAAGAGACTATCCCCACTCAGAATCTCTCACTCCGGCGTCGAGACACGCTCGCTTGCTTTTCCAAGAATTTATGTGGGTCAGCGCTCGACTGCGTCGACTGTTACATGTCGATGCATTCAACAAGGATAGATGGATGAACTTGGACGACTCGTCTTTGACGATCGGTAAGCATACGTAAAAGTAAAATGTTCGTTTGTTTTTACGAAACGATATATATATATATATATATATATATATATATATATTTTTTTTTTTAATGTAATCTCACGTATGTAATGATATACAATCGTTACGTATAATAATAATGTACAATGTTACATATTTAATGTATCCAACAAGGATAGATAGATGAATTATGACGATGCGTCTTTGACGGTCGGCAAGCAAACGTAAAAGTGAAAAGTTCTTTCGTTTTTACGGAACGATATTTTTTTCTTTTCTTTTATGCAATCTTACATATATAATGATATACGATCGTTACGTATAATTTTATAATGATTTTAAAAGGTCGGTGTTCCCCTTCTTTTCCTTCTTGATGTATTTGAAAAAAAGAGAGAGAAAAAAAGGCGAAATGATAACTAACTATATATATAGCTGTTCCGTTTTAATCCTTCGTAAACTACATCATCGTTTTTTCCTTTTTCTTTAATAATTTAAAAATAAGTAAAATATATTATATTGTGAAAACCGTAGTATAATTTGAACTAGAATAATCGTAACGTATTCGCGGTATAGAAAATATTTGGCAAACGTCGATCATCGGATATAAATGGACAATAAATTTTATTGCGAAAAAAGGGGGAGGAAAGAAAGGGAAATTAAATAAAAAATTATTGATACACGAATGACTATGAGTTACGTAGTGTTACAGAAAATATGTAAATATAAATACATGTGTGTGTGTGTGTGTGTGTGTGTGTGTGTGTGTGTGTGTGTGTGTGTGTGTGTGTGTGTGTGTGTGTGTGTGTGTGTGTGTGTGTGTGTGTGTGTGTGTGTGTGTGTGTGTGTGTGTGTGTGTTAAGATGATTCGATTATTAATTATATGAAAATAAATGAAAAATAAATGTTAAATTCAGGAAATAAAATCGAGAGCAGATTAATTTTAATCCCATGAAAATAGACTTAACGTTTATCATTCATCATTGATGTCGTCTGAAATTCTACGGAATCGATTGGGATTATCGAAAATGAATTAATGCGACGTGATACAGTTCGAGAGCTTGAAAAATAATATTTCGGACAATGCTTCTCATCGTACTATTTTATTTTAGATTAACAGCTTAGAAATCTCGTTGCCCGAGGCTAATAGAGTCGTCCCGAGAGTCTTGCTAATGGAAGCAATATCGTCGAATCAATTTAGCTTTCGGACGAAGGGATCGCGGAAACGACGACGACGACGACGACGACGACGACGACGACGACTTTTCTCCTTCGACGTAGATCATTCAACGTGGATATTAATTTTCAGTTATTATAGGTATCTACTTAAAACAATTCTCTTATCTAACATAAAAACTAAGATGTCTCGTATTATAAATACTCCATTTATAATTTGATCGATATAATATTCGATAAGATCGAAACCGTACAGCGAAATTGTTCTCTGTTTATTTAATAATTAAAAAAAAAAAAAAAGAAAAGAAAAGAAAAGAAAAGAAAAGAAAAGCAAAGAAAAGAACAGAAAAGAAAGATAAAACGAACAATAAAAAGTACGAAATAAATTTACAAAAACATCCGACGAATAAAATCGACAGATTTTAGTCTTTCACGAGAGTTACGTTCTTACTGATGAATTTATTAAATAAAATAAAAGTATATATATATATATTGAATAATAAATAATAACAAATTATTAAACGATAAAAATGAGACATACCGAGTGTGACGTATAGAATTTGGAAAACGAAAAAAAGGGAAAAGAAACAAGGAAACGCGTTCCAAAAGGAATAACAAACTAAAGAGCATTTAACGAACAGATATAAAATAATTATATAGAAAGAAAAAAAAACAAATACAGAAGGTCTAATGTGATATTAACCAAACAATGTTAAAAAATGAGAGCAATAATATCGAATGACTCAGTCATATAGCAAATGTTTTCAACGTTAGAAATAAGGTATTTATAGAACGTTTCTATAAAGAAAAATAGACAAAATGACGTGAAGAACTATAAACGATAGACAAGATAGATAAAGAGAAAAGATATCGAGAAATGAGAATTAAAGAGAGAGAGAGAGAGAGAGAGAGAGAGAGAGAGAGAGAGAGAGAGGGAGATAGATAGAAATAGAGATAGACAGCATGCAACATACATATACAGCTACTTGGAAAGAGAAAGAGAAAGAGAAAGAGAAAGAGAAAGAGAAAGAGAAAGAGAAAGAGAAAGAGAGAGAGAGAGAAAGAGAAAGAGAGAGAGAGAGAGAGAGAGAGAGAGAGAGAGAGAGAGAGAGAGAGAGAGAGAGAAGAGCGAAAAGCTGCTCGCATCGGCCGATACGCGATCGAGTGCTGCAGGCTGCACGGCTGCAGAAGAGGAAGTCGAGTTATTTCGGATATTAAACACGAAATTGCGCGTAGAATAGTCCGGAAAAGCTGCCGGCACCGCAATCCGCGCGCGTCCTTTTCGTACTTGTGTTTCACCGAATACTCGTGTATTCGTCGAACTTATGCGGAATTCCCGGTACTATGTATCATTCTCTATTTCTCTCTTTCTCTTTTTATCTCTTTTTCTCTCTTTCTGTCTGTCTGTCTGTCTCTCTTTCTCTCTCTCTCTCTCTCTCTCTCTCTCTCTTTCTCTCCGTTTCTATCCCTTTATATCTGTGATCTAAAACGAATTAATGTTCCAAATATCATTGTTCCTTTTTTTTTCTTTGTTTCTTCACAATTCTTTTTCCAAACTTATGAATTTTATTCTTAAGAGAAATTTCTTGGAAATCGATGTGAAGTTTCACCGTTATAATTATTTTTGTTCTTTTATGTTTTGTTTTTTCTTTCTTTCTTTCTTTTTTTTTTTTTAACTACTTCAAAAGAAAAAGAAAAATGGGAGAAAAAGAGTTTCCTTAAAGAACAGACCGCTCGTGATGAACAAATTGATTGTAACAGTTCTTCTTTACTTTCTTCCGTTTCTTTTTCATTTTTTTTTTCTTTTTTAAATATTTCGAAAAGAAAAAAGAAAAGCAAAAGAGAAAAAGAGCCTTTAAAACAAATAATGAAATCTTTCGCTGTAACACATTTGTGGTTAAGTATAGAGACAAAAAAAAAATAAAATAAAATAAAAAGAAAATAAATAAAATTAAATTAAACAAAAAAATAAGAAAAATAAAAAACGAAAACGGAGCTTTCTTCGAAAGTAAACACTTTCGTCGTCGTCAAAAAAAGAAAAAGAAAAAGAAAAAGAAAAAGAAAAAGAAAAAGAAAAAAAAAAGAAAACGAAAAGAAAGAAAAACAAAGCGAAAAAGAAACAAAAAGAAAAAATAATAACAGCAGCTGCGTTACCAGAGTTTTAATATCAAAAATATGTACGACGAATAGAGATATCGAAAAGGAAGATGATAGAATATATTTCTCTTTCTTCTATCACGTTCTTACTTATTTGCTCGTCACCTTTTCCTCTCCCTTTCTCTCCCCCTATATTTCTCTCTCTCTCTCTCTCTCTCTCTCTTTCTTTTTTAAATGTCGGAAAGCCGACTCCTCTCGAAGGAAAGTTAGCGAGTCGGCAGTATAGGTAGGTAACACGAAATAGGTAGCGTCGAAGCGTGCAGGGAGACGGAGATGGTCCTAAGGCACTTTCTTTGAAGCTGGCTGAGCCACTTGGTAAAGGGTGGCGCGGCGGCCCGTCGACTTTGGGGCAGGTCGTACATCAAAGAGCGAAATACTTCAAGTCGAGATTCCCGGCCACGTTCTCTCTTTCTCTTTCTTTCTTTCCATATATTATCCCTCTCTTTCTCTCTCCCCCTCTTCCTTGCCTTCTTTTCCCTCCCTCTTTCTTTCTCTCTTCTTCCTTCGTTTCAGTACAGACGATTCACCCCTTCTCTCTCTCTCTCTCTCTCTCTCTCTCTCTCTCTCTCTTTCTTTTTCTCACTCCGTCACTCTTTCGTCCCTCAGGCCGACGACATCGTCGTCATCTCACTTTTCTTTTTTCTTCATCCTCTCTGCCGACATCGTCGTCTCCTTCGTCATCGTCGTCGTCGTCGTCGTCGTCACCGATGACCTCCGCTCTATTGTCTACTCTCCGACATAAATTAGTCCCATTTTTTTTACAGGAGCCGGAAAAAGTCACTCATACTCGTGTGTAGTAGAATCGGGAGTCTTTCTAAAGGCATTGCTCGATTCGAAACGATTCTTCCTAAAGAATAAAGGAAAAAAGATGGGAGCGTGGGGAGGAGAGAGTGAATGAGAGTGAGAGAGAAAGAGAGAGAGAGAGAGAGAGAGAGAGAGAGAGAAAAGGATAATCGGTGTTACATCGTCCTTGAATATTTTCAATACCCTCTCTCTCTCTCTCTCTCTCTCTCTCTCTCTCTTTTTATTTAATTTTTTTTTCAGATACATTCGATATTCCCCGTTATTTCGATTTCTCTTTTCTACACTTCACGTTAAGTTTCCAATCAGACTCCCCGTTAGTGTCGCTCATATCGCCACGCGAAATATAAGCGAAGTGATACGATCTACTCGATTTATTTGTAACGCTATTTCAATGTGTATAAAAGAGAGAGAGAGAGAGAGAGAGAGAGAGAGAGAGAGACAGTCGATCACGGCTGACGTTATATATCGATCGTAATGCCACGGAAAAATATTTTTTTTTCACTCGCAGAATCGGATATCGTCGCGAATCGCTTCTACCTCCACTCCCGTCCCCCTCCCTCCCATCCTCCCGTTGGTCGTTTCTGTTTTTCCTATCCGTTAGAACGGGTTCATTAATTTGTAATTGTGCGCGCGCGCTCCGCAGTTTTTACGCCCAGACCAAAAGTCCGACGATCGAGAAATAATCGTCACGGCGGCGGGTCGCGATCGTATTGGGATCGATTCGTTTTGCCGTTTCGACGAAAGAGGTGGAACAGTAGAAGGTGGACGAGGAGGAGGACGAAGAGTTTCGATTCGTGAAAAAGAGTGAGAGAACGAGAGAGAGAGAGAGAGAGAGAGAGAGAGAGAGAGAGAGAGAGAGAGAGAGAGAGAGAGGAGTGGAAAATGGGGAGCGGAGCGGAACGAGCTTGCTTTTTCGCGGCTTAAAATTAATATGCATGGAGCCGACAGTGAAACGTTTATCTTGCCAGCTTGATTTCGTTTTGATACTCAGACAAATTGCGCCCCGTGCGCGTGCCTCTACGCGTTCTGTTCTACGTTGTACGTGGAATATTTTCTGACTGTTTTCCTGAAAAACTCGACTTTTAAGGTTACCCCTCCAGTTCTCACACCCCTTCGCACTCCATTCCTTGAATCTCATTCCTTTCTCCCCTCCTTATTTCTTTCTTGCTTTCTTGCGAAAACTCGCCGCACTCTTCTATTACTAATCCTTCTACCGCCACCACCCCTCCCCCTACCACCGTGTTTCCCTCCTTTTGACTGATTCATATTTTACATAAGAAGAAAGAGTATCGTACACGAGTGGGATGATAGTTTCTCTCATTGCGTATCCTCCTATCCGTGCTTCGTTTCTATACGCATTCGTATTTAGTGCGTTAAAACTTTCAGGAAGGTATGACGGCAAAACGAATAGTTAACGGCGAGTTGAGATCGTAATTTTTTAAAAATTTTTTACGTCGCGATAGAAACGAAGAAACAAAACGAAGTTCTAATAATCCGTCGGTGCCCATATTTTTTTTGGTTTGTTTTGTTTTGTTACCCCTTTTTTTCTTCTCTTTTTCCGCTTTTTTCTTTTTTTTTTTTTTTTTTAGGGAAAACGTTCGATCATTAACGGATTAACACGAAACGCGAAAATTTGTAGTTGTAGTAGTAGTAATGGTAGAGAGAGAGAGAGAGGTGGAGGGAGAGAGAAAGAGGGAAAGAGGGGGAGGGAAAGAAAGAAAGAGGGAGAGAGGTAACGAATAGGTGCCGACAGGAAGTTGGTAGTAGTGGTGATGGTGTTGGTGGCGGATTCGGTGATGGTAGAGGTGTCGAGGGTGGCATATATAGGCTGGAGAGGGGGTGGGTTGGGAGAGGGGATTCTGGTACCGAAGGATAAACGGAAAAAAATTTTTGTAGCGAATTTTCACCGCGAGACAATATTCGACATCTGGGTTCAACGGTACGGCGATTAAAAATTAATAACGAATATCAACAGCGGCGAGGCCAGCGGCGCTTCATTACTCGAAATTAAAAATCGTCGTTCGAATGGCGAATAAAAACCGCGCGCCGCGGTCGCTTCGGTTCTGTAATTACAAATATCCACATGGCGTCTGTGGAAAAATCGGTAAACAGACTCGTGATCGATGGCCGACTCACTCACTCACTCACTCACTCACTCACTCTCTCTCTCTCTCTCTCTCTCTCTCTCTCGCTCTCTCTCTCGCTCTCGCTCTCCTTTGCTTCTTTTTTTTTTCATCGTGCCACGCGAATTACCATTGAAAACGTCGGACGCGCGCGAAATTGACGAACCGTATGGGATTTCGAGGCTCGATATGATTTCGGAGATATAAAAATAGAAAGCGGGGATATATAAAAAAAGGAAAGAAAAAAAGGAAAGAAAAAAAAAGGAAAAGAAAAAATGAAAAAAGAGCCGGTACTTATCCTTTCTTCTCTCTTTGTTCGTACGGGTGAACGCGTATCGATGCTCGTTTCCTATTCGAACGATAAGAAGAATCGATGCTATCCAATTTCAAGCATATATATATAAACACACACATATATATATATATATATATGTATGTATAAATATAAATATAAATATATATAGATACTCAAGTAGATATATACGTATATGTTACATATGCTGTCTTTTATAACGGAACAAATTACTCATCGGTATTTTACGAGCGTGACAAGTGTTCTATGTAAGATTAAATGGGAAATGTCGATCCGAATACAAACACCCGTGTCTAATATTTTATTCTTCCTTCCTCTTTTCCGTACTTCGATGAGAATCGACGAAGGTGTCGGTGGTGACGATACCGATACCAACAGTAGCGATAGTACCAACGATGATTTTATCGGTGTTGGTATTGATGGTAGTGGTGATGGTGATGGTATGACGATGGTGATGGTGGTGGTGGTGGTACGTCGTGCTGACCCGTGAATTGTCATTTCTGCATTTAGAGACACCGACACACATGTTCGGCTTCGTCGTTGTACGTGTTACGTCGGTGCGAGTGTACCAATACCACAGCGCGATATTAAAACGACGGGTGGCGCGAAAATAATTACATTTCATAATTGGCTAAAATATCAGAAATGAAAATTAGTTTATCGAGCGTCGCGTTAATAATTTCGCTTAATCGAAGCGACCGACGCCAGGGCGGATGGTATTCGCGGCGCCTGCACCGGCTCAGGTGTACCAGAATAAATCACCCGCGAATCTGACGAGTCCATCCTCTCCTATCGTCCGCCACCGTCGACTCTTCTCCGCCGTATATGTATTAGATAGAAAGAGATGGAGTGGAGAGTCTTTATCGGCCCTCCCCCCTTCCTTCCCTCCCGCCCTCCTCCCCCGACCCAATCCGAATTGTTAACTTTTATTTCGATTTCATTTCACGTTCCTATCGAGAAAAGAAAATATATAGGATCGGCGAACTTGACGAATTTCAAAGTTGTTCCGTATCTTTCTCTTTCTATCTATTTTTGTTTCCTTTTCTTTTTCTTCTTCCTCCTCTTCTTTTTCTTCGTTTTCTTCTTTTTCTCTCTTTTTTTAATTTTCTTCCTTTGTTCGACTCGTCAGGACGACGACGACGACGACGACAATGTATACGAGACAACGAAATTAGAAACATATGCTACGAGATTTGGCTACTTCACATTATCAATGCAGATCAGGAATAATTAAAAGGTTCGCGAGAATCACTTCGCGACATTTGTATCATGTACTTGCTCGTCTCGTGTTCGTTAATTATTTATCCCTTGATACTCTAAGATTTGTCTCTCGTATAGAATAATTTAAAATGGCAGTTATATAATATCGGGGATATATATATATATATATATATATATATATATATACGAGACGATTATAAAGGATCCCTTATGACATTTGTAAATATCTATTTCTCGATTTAATGTATTCATCCGTATTAATAATAAAATATGAAAATTTGATCTTAATCCTCGGTATACGATAATAAAATCACATTGGATTTGTTCTTTCATTATCTTGGATAAAGGTCAAGCGAAAATTCGTAACCAACCGTTGTTTTCATCATCGAACATTTGAAATGGTCAAAACGCGGCTGGAACTGAACACACACACACACACACACACACATGTACACAGAGTGAGAGAGAGAGAGAGAGAGAGAGAGAGAGACCCGATAAATTTCTCTTGGGAAATTTTAATTAAATATAAATTATATAGCTGCTTAATTAATAATTTACGAATCGCACGTTCTTACGTTCATAGACACGGTCGGTATTAATCGAAATCTCATTAAACGTGTGAACTACGATATAACAAATAATATCGTTACGGTACTAGAATTTATTTTTATACGTCTTTGTACGTATAATATAATAAAATGTCTACTGTACCTCATTAATACCCACGGTCGATTCGAAATGTATTGTGAAATTCTTACGGGCGTTAATACAATACTATAAACCCCTTCGATTTAATGAAAACGCGGAATTAGGACAAGACGGGAATAAGAAGAGGACAGATGATAAATATAGATTTAAAAAAGGAGAAGAAGAGAAACGAAAAAAAAAAGAGGAAGATGAGAAAGAAAGGATGAAAGAAAAGAAAAAGGTGGGAAAAAAGGACATATTTTAAAAAAGTGAAACGAATTATTTCAGTCCTGATTAATAAAAGCTGTCGTTCTAAAAAAAAAAGAAAGTTATCCCAGTATATATAATCGTAATCTTTGCATCGTTCTCGCCCGATTCACGCGTGTCATGTGGTAGATAGGTAGGTATGTAGAAAGAGAGAGAGAGAGAGAGAGAGAGAGAGAGAGAAAGAGAGGGGGGGGGGGAAGAGAGAGAGAGAGAGAGAGAGAGCTTCCGCTTTTAATCGCGATTATCAATTTTGGCGCAGAAAATAGCAGCCGTTTAATTGGCGGATGACACGCTTACCGATGCGGTAATTTAATGTCAGCGCGTTTACCCGATCCCGGGATCGCTGATCCTACAGTCGATTCGCAGGATGATCAAAGTTTCACGCGTGGCCGCCGTTTAGCCGGACCGGATCGTCGTGGTTTAATGAGTTTGTTTAGTAATAATTACCGGCCTACCGTCGCACCAAATGAAATCACACCTTTCGCGTCGGTGATTGAACTTTTACTCGATTCTCGATATTATGCATTCGAAAAGGATAGGATGATATTTCTGTACCTCCTTCTATCTCTTCACATCATAATCTTTATAAAACTTTCATCTTTATCTCTCGTACGACGTTACGTTAAATAACGTCATTCGTATATTCTTCTATCATAGTTATTCCTTATAATTATATTTTATTGTCGATGGAAGATCGAAAAAAAAGAGATTTGAAAAAGAAAAAAACAATTTCTTCGAAAAACAAGCTGAATTAGCTGGAAACGAAATTTCAGTAAAACTTTCTCTCTCCCTTCCTCTCTCTCTCTCTCTCTCTCTCTCTCTCTTTCCCAGTTTCTCCCTTCTACGTAACGAGGACGGAGGTGGGGGAATATTATTTCGATCACGCGTATAATCCATCGGAATTTCTATCGCGGAATTGGCAAATAAATCGAGTCGAGGAAATCGAGCAGAAGCAATATTCCGTCGCGCTTGTTCGCTCGCTCGCTCGCACGCTCTTTCACTCGCGTGAACTCTCTCTCTCTCTCTCTCTCTCTCTCTCTCTCTCTCTCTCTCCTGCATACACGCTTAATTATTAATGGCGAGGGATTCTTAATTAAAATGCGAAGAAATGGCGCGTGCACGTCGGGGTGCGGATTTCCGGCGAAAGTGTTTTTTAACGAGACTCTCTCGCGAAAATCATTGGTTATTCGATCGGGCGAGTAAGACCGTAACGAGCGGTTTGATTAAGCCTAAACGCCGCCGATTCTCGATTCTCACTACCAATTCTTTTTTACTACCACTACTATTACTACTACTACTACTACTACTACTACTACTTCTAGTACTACTACTATTACTACCACAACCGTTACCACTACAACCACAATCACAACCATCGTCAATACAGGCAAAATATCTCACCCTTTCTTTCTCTATCGCACACTTTCTTATTTTTGCTTCCCTCTATTTCGACCTCCTCCTAACGTTCTTCTTTTTTTTTTCTTTCTTTCTCTCTTTCTTTCTTTCCATCCTTCTTTCTTTCTCATTTTTTTCCTTTTCCTCCATTTTATTTACTTTTTTTCTTCTTTCTTCGCTCTTCGCTTTCCTCGCGCGCCAATTAAACGTGCATCGAAAGTCATTAGGGTAAAAAACCGTACTCCGTAGCACATCACGCTACGAAGAATTCGACGATGTCGACGACAACGACGATGAGAGTGAACACGAAACGAGACGAAGTGGGACGTACCTACTACGAACACCTTGGTACACCTCGAAAATCGAACTTTATACTCCGTAATTGAGGAGAGAGAGAGAGAGAGAGAGAGAGAGAGAGAGAGAGAGAGGGAGAGGAGGAGCCTGTATTCTATTATCTGGACTTGGCCTTTTCTTCATCAGACTTCTTTAAATATTCATGATCGTTAAATTAACAATTAGCATGTATATTTAAGATTTTATCAAAGATATTTGTGACGGTCGTTTATCATTGAAGATCCTCAAAATGATTATATAGGTTAAACGAATAATCGAATAAAATAAATCGAATCGCATTTCATTTATATATGTATGGAACCAATTTCGTTCGGGAATATATACTTCGTTTGAATTTTAGATAAATTAATTTTAGGTACTAATAATCGTTGATCAATTTTTTGTTTAACATTTCTCGAAATTACTTAATATATTCTGAAATGACTTAATATATTCTGAAATGACTTAATATTTCTTAATATATTCCGTATCTTTTATTGCGTTTAAATCATTTTATATTTCATTTTATATTAAACAATTAATAATGTTTTAGATGTACTTTTTTCCCCTCTTAAATTGTTTAAATAAACTGATAACACATCAATGTGCAAAACAATTAACGCTATTAAATATCAAAATGATCGATTTTTATAATTGAAAATTAGATGCGCCAAATTTATTCTCGGATACCAAAAAACGAAGAAATTTATAAATAGCATACCCGATAAATTTATCTATCGATCAGAAATCAACATATAAACAAGAATTAAAAATAAATTTTTACGAACGTTTCTATACCGTAAGATCTAAAAACTCTTATCCGAATAAAGAAAATTTAATAATCAATTAGAATTTTCACATAAACAAAGATTGCAAATAAATTTCTAAAAATGTTTCCCTACACACACACACACACACACACCCGCTCGCGCAAATACAAAAATATACAAACACAAAATTCCAAAATAATTAATCTGTTAAAGAAAATTCATCTATTGATTAGAATGTTCGCATAAATAAGAATTATAAATAAATTTCTAAAAACATCACCACCGTTGTAAAATTAAAAATCTCTTAATCCGTCATAGTAAAATTCACCTATTGATTAGAGCGGCGTTTTCTAAACTATGTCTCATAAAGTCAATAAATATTACGTAGAAAAATTGTGAAAATCAATGTTATCGTTTCACCATTTTTTATGTATTTTCTTTTGTATAATTAAAATTTGACAAAATAAACGTTCACTTCGTTTTCTTCACAACTCACAACTCTCACATCTACATCCTTAACTTATACATTATTAATCTCTATCTACTCAATAATATAATAAGAAGGCGTTCTATTAATGGGAAAACTTTGGAGAATGTCCGATTAGAAAGGGAACAAAGAAAAGAGAGAAAATAACAAAAAAATTAAGCGTTACAAATTTCTGAAAACGCGTTCCCTCGCATTCACACACACACACACACACACACACACACAGCACAGACAGACAGACAGACAGACAGACAGACAGACAGACGGAAGGACAGCAGACACACGAGTCCGAGAAAAAACCCTTTAACTTAACACCCGCGTTTAAAGGGAAGGTCTACGAGAGAGGAAGGGTTGAAGGGAAATGTAAGAAAAAAAGAAAAAAAGACAAGAAGTAAAAGAACCAAATAGGAAAAAAAAGAGTCAAAGAGAAATCAAAAGAAAAAAAAAAGCAAAAAAAGGAAGAAAGAAAGAAAGGGCACAAAAAAGAAATAAAGATAGATAGTACAGACGAAATGGTAGATGGCAGGTAATACTTCGAGGCCAACGTAATTCGTTCGAGTTGCGCGTGCGACTCTCTCCGCCGTGCGCGCAAATAACGGTCAGTATTTTGCAGTAATATTTCACTGGAGCAGTTGGTATTAATTCGTAATATGTTACCGGCAAACTATACGAAAGCTCTTCGCGTCCCTCGATCCTCTACACACCTCTTCCTCCTCCTCCTCCTCCTCTTCCTCCTCTTCCACCTACTCCACCACTTCCTCTACTCTTGTTACCGTAGGAGCGAGAGAGTTGGTGGGTGGTAGAGAGAACGATCGGGACAGGCGAGGGGAGTAGTGGTGGAAGGGAGAGGGGGAGGGGAAGAGAGAGAGAGAGAGAGAGAGAGAGAGAGAGAGAAAGAGAGGATGGCTGCTTGCTCTCGCGCATCGCGTCCCGCGAACCACCCTAATATATGGTCCGGTATTATTGCAATGCAATGGACAGAATACTGTCAAAATTTATCGGCAGCCGTTTTTCATGCGCCGCGTCAAATGAGCCGAGCGATTAAAGCGCGCGAATTAGCCTCGAAATTTTCGTTTACTCCCCCGGTCCGTCCTGGTCACCACCTATACTTCTCCTTTTCCATCGCCATCGTCCTCATAGCACATCTCCCATAACCCATACCCCATCTCCCCACCCCACCCTTCCTCATTCTTCCTCCTCCTCCTACTCCTCCTCCACCCTTGAATAAATTTTCTCTTCGTTTGTTCGTCAAGTCTGACGATAAATGAATGTTCGTCCGGCATTTTTTCCTTCATACTTATACGTTTTCATTATCACATTCGTTAACGTACGTTTGGACCATCCTCCAGAGGGAGAATTTTCATTATCGTAAATTTATAATGCAATGATTAATTGTAGGATGATTAAATAAGATTAGAATCTTGTCTCGATACCAAATGGGTATCATCGTTCGGTTTTGTTGACTTCGTTGACGGTCGGATAAATATGTTATGTTATTGTTAAGAAGATTGAAAGAAACCAAAAAATAAACAAAAAGTTGTAAAAAAAAAATAAGTGAAAATAAACAAAACAAAAAAAAACATCGCAAAAGATTGTTTCAATAAGAACTCATCGGGAAGAATTAAAAACGTTATGTTCGTTTGTTGTTTAAAATAGCAACGTGGATAAGTGTCATACCTGCAGATCCATATGATAATTTATATGTTAATACCGAATACGTATTGTGAATAGATTAAAATAAAAAACAAAGGAAAACTGTTTCCTTATCTCACACATAGTTTCGTTTAATTCTATTATCAGAAAAAACGAAGAAGAAAAAAAAAAGTAAGAATAATTGACAAAGACATTATTAATTTGTCGTATGGCAATTTGTTTTTCGCTTATTTTTTCTTTAAACGTTGTCGAGCGATTTGTATCAATCGAAATTTTTTTTCTCCAGCGATTTCTTATTTAAAAGTGAATAATCGATACGTTCATTATGAAGGAAAGATGCGGTCATTGATTACGAAAGGCGATGACTCAAACGTGTACAAATGATCGTTTTCTTTTCCGATTGATTGAAAATTTACATAGCGATTAGAGCGCGATAAAATAAAAAAAATTCACTTTTTACTCGCGTTAAAAATTACGTACGAATACTAGTATCGTCGATTATTCGATGATAATGAATTAATTGTACTGAATTAAAGTAGGAATTATTTATCACGATCTCGTGTATTTCCTTTCAAGATGATCAGAAAGAGAGACCGTGTAAAACGGACGTTGGAAGACAAGGATATCGCTAAGGTTTGATTTTATCCCTTCATCCCTTCGCTTCCTTATCTATCTTCTTCCTCTCTCTCTCTCTCTCTCTCTCTCTATCTATCTATCTATCTGTCTCACTTTGTCTCTCTCTCTCTTTCACCTTCTCTCTGTCTTTCTCTCTCACCCCCCATCCCATCGCAAGTCAGCCGAGCCGAAGGCTTGATTCGTTCTTTCGCCGAGGAGAAGCTTCTTCTTGCCGCTGCAATCTCAAGCTAAATTGCCAATCAACGGGGTATTATTTTCCTGTTAGTCTCTCTAGACGTTGAAGAAAACTATGAGAAAGGACGCGCCTCGAGAACGCACGGCCCCGATCGTCGCGTATCCTTTTTCGTCCTTTGTATCTTCTTCTCACTCTCTCTCTCTCTCTCTCTCTCTCTCTATCTATCTATCTATCTATCTATCTATCTATCTCTATCGCTACTTACCCTCTACTACCCTAACTTGTACCATAGTGTTCAATCGACCCTCGAAAATGCGCTCTCGTGTCGAGTAGGTGCCGGTACTAGTTGCGATACCGAATGACGACATCCCTTTCATCGTTAATTATCGAAAAGAAGTGAAGAAGCAAGTGAAAGAGAAATATATATATATATATATATATATATATATATATACATAAAATATAAATATATATATATATATATATATATATATAATATAAATATATATATATATATATAAAATATAAATATATATATATATATATATATATACATATATAGATACAGGAAGATGATAAGAGAAAAAGAGAGAGAGAGAGGGACGGTCCCTCTCGTTCGTCTTTTTATTTGTCCTTTTACTTTGGATGTTCCAGCTGACACAGGGATGAAACTTCACTTTCTAGTGGATTCTACAGAAGTCAGCGTTCCGTGACTCTATAGAGAGAGAGAGAGAGAGAGAGAGAGAGAGAGAGAGAGAGAGAGAGAGAGAGAGAGAGAGAGAGAGAGAGAGAGAGAGCTTTCTCGACGAACCACACATTATATACTAATTATCATCAGTAGTCGTGCAAGTCTCTTCATGTAAATACTTGAATGCATCGGATGTAACCATCCGTCGGCGTCAGCGGCATTGGAGATCACAAAAATGAGAAATAAATAAAGTTATAGGTAATAAACTTTTCTTTTTCTTTTCTTATTTCTTCTCTTTTCTTTTTCTATGTTTCTTCTTTTCTTTCCTTTCGTTTCGTTGGTGTCGTACTATTTAGAAATATTTTCAAATATCCATTCTTATTATCTAATTTTATTTATGGACATTTTTTTCTTCTCTCTCTCTCTCTCTCTCTCTCTCTCTCTCTCTCTCTTTCTCTCTTTCTCTTTCTCTTGTGTAAAAGAAAATGCTAGCTTCGCAATGACATACAACAAGCTAACAGCGTAATTAAAGATCACATTCGAGTTCCCTTTTTACCTATCATTATATTTCATCTACTCTCTCCTTTTCTCTTTTCTTCTCTTTACTTCTCTCTTTCGGCAGTCAAAGTCGAAACGGGTTAAGAGAGTCGAGAGTCAAGGGTTTCGCTCTTAAAGGCCCCGATAAAGAGGATGTCGCGCTTCGACGTTAAGCATGGACCCTCCAACCATTCCGTTCGATCGTTTGCATTAAGAATGAAATAAACGGGGAGGAGTAACGTGATCTGCGATGAATTTAAAAAGTATACGATATTACAACGATTTTCTATTTAATTATATATTTGGTTATATCACATTAATACAGCGAATTTTAGTCTAACGAATTTTATTCTAACGAATTTTATTCCAACGAATAATAATGTTGCATTAGCCAAATTTTCATTGGACAAACGTAATACACGGATCTTAAATAGAATGAAATTATTTAAGAATAAAAAAATTAAGGTTTGAAATGAATCGAATTGATGTAAGAAAAATCGCTTATGAATTAGATGTATCCGCTCAGTGGAAAATTTATTGGTGAAAATTATTATATATCGCATTATAACTGATATAAATTAATAATGGTAAAGAAGAATTTTCGAAAGACGTAAATTTACAAAATTATCCGACGAAAATCCTGATGGTAATCGATCGAAGAAATTGAATTGATTGTTATGATAAATCAATTATTTAGTAAAATTAAACAGATCAGTAAAAGAAAGATAGGGATATAGATAGATAGATAGATAGAAATTAAGAGGGAGAAAGAGAGAAAAAGAGAGAGAGAGAGAGAGAGAGAGAGAGAGAGAGAGAGTTGTGTCAGTTTCACTAAGAAATCGAATCGACGTTCTCACGCCATTTCGGAAGGAGAATTCGAAGAGGATACGCGAAGGAGGTTGAAGAGGGTGAAAATGGGAGGAAAGAGGAAGAGGAGGAGGAGAAGTAGGAGGAGAAGGAGGACACGCGAGAAGGACGATGCCCTGAATTATAGGCAATATTAAGATCTCGAGATTGCGCGAAATAGTATGCAAAGCGATTCCAGTGTCGAGCGGTCTCGCGCGAGCACGCACGGTGAAAAGAGAAGGAAGACCGGCTAAAAGAGAGAGGGAGAGAAAGAGAAAGAGAGGAAGAGAGAGAGAGAGAGAGAGAGAGAGTAAAGTAGAGGTAGGTACCGCGTATCGTCGGCCGGTTGCCCGGCCGGTACGTACGTCCGGTTTTTAACGTATGCCAACCCTCGAAGCTCCTATAAATCGTCGTCGACGTCTCCGACGAGTGGCCGCAAGCCACTGGATGGAGAGAATTACGTCGTCGTTCAGCTTACTAACGAAACCGTGCACGTCTTTCCATACAACGTGGACCCCTACCAACAAACACAGCCCTTAACCATTTTGCCGGCTAACTCGAGTTACTTCGCTCTGATATACATACATACGGCATACATAGATACATACATATGTAGATACAGTATATACATACACGTATATATGCCTACTCTAATTCCAAAGGAAGACTTTGAATTTCTCTCTTTGTACGCGAACGTATGTAGGTATGTAGGTAATGTAGGTATGTGTAACTTTGTAATGCATTTACTTTCATGTACCTCTATGTATGTTTGTTATTTGTTAAATGGCTGTTAATAATCTTTATGAATATTCTCTCTCTATTTTTACTTTTTTCTTTTTTGTTGTGTTCTTAGGAAATATGAATGGAAAAAAGAATCGAGTTATATAGAATTTATTAATTGGTAGTATAATTTTATGTTGAGTAGTATTGTAATAAAAATTGTGAAAGGATTACGGTATCTATAATACATTAATATAGAAAAATGATAGGAGGGACATTGTTATGACATATAATTAAGTATGAATATCCCTATTTTAATGAACATTAATTTATTAATATGAATTAATAATTAATATTTCCTGTTTATACGAAGATACACGTAATAGTTTGTGTTACTTCAAAATTATATACATAAATATATATATATATATAAAACGATAGAGGGTTAACGTAATTCTCGTTTACAGAGATTCGTATCGTGATTATCATTTCTAAATCCGAAAGATCTTTTTCATATTTTCCAATATAAAAATAACATTGCGAGATAGTTATTTTAAAATAGAAATTTCATTCTAATATATCCTATATATCTGACGATACTTTATGACACACACAGACACACACACACACACACACACACAACACACAAAATATAGGTGCAAATAAGTTGTTCGTCGCGTATAGTCGTTACTAATAGTCTATCTTTCTCATTCTCTCTCTTTCTTCTTCGATCACTCCTCTCCTCTCCACTCAATTCCTCTCGTCTCTTCTCCTCTCCTCTCGTTTCGTCTCGTCTCGTCTCGTCTCGTCTCCTCGCGCGCGTGCCTCCTTTCCGTTACGCGATGTTTCGAAAACGGGCGAGAAGTCACGGGACAAAACACGGCTACGGTCTCATTGTTTCGCCGTTTTCAATGGCGCGTACACAATGTGTACGTCGATGTGCCGGGATGGGTGCATGGAAGTTGCATATCCATCGGACGCACGCATTGCTTCTCTCTCTCTCTCGTATTCTCTCGCACTCGTTCTCTTCTCTTCTATGGCCTCGTATCGCAACCTATGCTCGCTCGTTCGGCTCGTTTTCGTATCGCCTATTCTCGAAGGCTCCCTCCCTCCCTCTTACGCCTCTCTCTTTTCCTCTCTCTCTTTCTCTTTCTATCTACCCTTTTCTCGATCGTCTCTCTCTCTCTCTTTCTCTTTCTTTTTCTACCCTTCTCTATGCTTCCTCTTACCTTCATCGAACCAACGCGCTACTAGCAAAACGAAAGAGGAACACGCCTCGAACATATATATATGTATATATATATATATATGTATATATATATATGTATATATATATATGTATATATATATATGTATATATATATATATATATATATATATATATATATATATATATATGATGGCCTGTGTGTATCAGAGAACAGAGAGACTTTGCGAATAGATACATCGGTTCCATTAGAACTTGTTAATGAGACGGATCTCTTATTGAAGAAAGCAGATGCTTCTTTTTCTTTCTTTTTCTCATTCTCCTTCTCTATCTCTCTCTATCTCTCTCTCTCTCTCTCTCTCTCTCTCTATCTTCATTCCTCTCTTTTCTTTTCCTTTCTTCTCTTTCTTTTTTACTGTTTTTCTCTTTCTTCTTTTTTTTTCTCTTTTTCGTCAAAAGCTTTCTATACGCGACATTGTGAGGAGACGTCCCGTATCGGTTTATTGTCTTCTCAAGATAATAATATCTCGGTAATAACCAGGAGCGCGAGATACAAGGATCTGTTGTATCATCCGTTTCCGGAATACACAGGAAGTATCACGTCGTCTCTCCGATTTTTTCTCTTTCTTTCTCTCTCTCTCTTTCTTTTCCTCCTTCCTTTTTCCGGTTTTCTTTTAGTTCTTCCTTTTTTTTTTTTTTTTTTTTTTAATTCTCTTTCACCAACCAAGCGCGAAAGAGCTTTCGCGATTATTAGCGACTACTAAAACTCTAGCCGGCTGAACTGGCGGCTCTGTTCCTTGCTGGCTGACTCTTGGTCCTTTTTCCTCCATCATGCGGAGTTAATTCTCGGTGACATTCATCGCGTGGAAAAATCGACCGAGCCATTTTCCTCAGGCACAATGCAATCCGTGTTCTTCTTTCATTAATGTAATACGATAATGCGTGCAAGTAATTGACGTCATGCATTACAGGCTGTTTTAAATATTTTTTTTTCTTTTCTCTATCTCTCTCTCTCTCTCTCTCTCTCTCTCTCTCTCTCTCTCTCTCTCTCTCTTTCTTTTTTGTGTTATTTTCTCTTTTTTTTTCTTCATTAACGAGATCTCTATCAATTTTTTGAATTTGTTGCATTAACTTTCTGCAGTAATTAATGTCGTTGTTAACAGTGTGTGTGTGTGTGTGTGTGTGTGTGTGTGTGTGTGAATCGTAAAATTCGAATCTATGGAAGTTATCAAAGAAAGCATACGCGAAAAATTTAATCGCTTACTTAAATGAACAATTTGTTTTCGATATATCGTAAACAAATTGTTTACTTATTAAAATAAAAACAATATCCTTATATAAATGATTGAATGGAAAATATTGTTAGAAAATTATTCCGTATTTCGTTCTATCGCGACTATTTCATCCACTTGTATGCGTACATATATATGTATATCTATCTATCTATATATATATATATATACGGATAAATATATAATACGATAGTACAATGTTACATATTAAACGATACATTATGCTTCATGTTTAAAAAGTTGTTTGTGAATAAAAAGAGGAAAAAGAAAAAGAACAAAAAAAAAAAGAAAGAAAGAAATAAACGGACAGAACTTTGGAAA
>OU964976.1:1767410-1769910 GCA_918808275.2 Dolichovespula sylvestris
TATATACTGTTATCCTTCTACTTTCTCTACCCTTCTCTCTCTCTCTCTCTCTCTCTCTCTCTCTCTCTCTCTGTTTCGCTCTTTCATACTCATTCTATTTTATTCGCCATTTCTTTTTCTACCCTTCCTTTTTTCCCTTTCCTTTTCTCCTCTCCCTCCCTCCCTCTCTCTCTCTCTCTCTCTCTCTCTCTCCATTTTCTTCCTTTTCTTTTCCTTCTTTTTTTCTTTCTTTCCACATCTCCGTCAACCCTCATGCCATCGCAACCCCGTAGAATTTTGTAGTATTGTTTCGTTAAGAGTAAACGGAGAATGAGAACGAGAAATTTTCTTTGGAATTTTTTTTCTCACGCCGAGAATAACGAGTTCTTTTGGCTCGCGCGAGCACGCGTTTAAAAGAAGAAGAAAAAGAAGAAGAGGTGGAAGAAGAAAGAAAGAAAGAAAAACAAAACAGAAAGGATAAAAAGTCACGAACGCTAATTATTATTCCCACGGATTGTCTCAGTGTTACGCGGCAAAGCAATCTCGATAATAGCTGCGTCTTGTTTCTTCTTTTTCTTTCTTAAAATTTTCTTTCTTTCTTTCTTTCTTTCTTTCTTTCTTTCTTTCTTTCTTACTTTCTTACTTTCTTTCTCGTTTCTTTTCTCGGATAAATGCATCATCGACATTCATTCGTCCATTTATTTCGTTCATATATTATAATCGCAAACACCGTTACTTCCTTCTTTCGTTCTTTCGATCGTTGTCAAGAAATTTTTGGCCTTCGCGATCTTACGGATCGTTCTGATAATATATCGATGATTATTACATTAGGTCGTCAAGGATGAAATTTCTAGAAGTAAAAGACAATTACGCATCATTAACTACAAATTTCGTCCTTGACGATCTAATATTAAAAAAAAAAAAAAAAAAAAAAAAAAAGAAAAAAAAAAATAGAGAGAAAGAATAAATTCCATACGATCATTTAGTATTATGAGTTAGAACGAATTCAATATTCCTTTGGAATGATCGATTTGAAGGGTGATGACGCGAAGAAAACAAAAAAAAATAATAAAAAAGAAGAAAAAAGGTAACTCCTTTCTTAATAAACTCTCGAAAGTGACGGCGCGATAAAGCGCTAGGGGATTACGTGTGAAAGTACGAGGTGTTATTTTTCACGAAAATCGCGTCGAACATTCGTCGTACTCGTCGTTTCTTTCTTTCTCTCTCGGTCTCTCACCCTCTCTCCTTCTCCCTCTCTCTCTCTCTCTCTCTCTCTCTCTCTCTCTCTCTCTCTCTCTTTTACTCGCTTTACCGCGGCAGGACGCGTCGCGGCGCCGACGCTGCCCGGCCGTTTAATAATTTTTTTCCCACTCGCTAGCTTGGTACTTAAAATCGTAACACAAGGTTGTAAAAGCGCGTCTGGAGTGGCCCGTAGTCGTGGAGTGTCCGGGAATAATTAATGTTTGTTTTACAGCTCGCCCTTTTCACGAGCTTTTCGCGAGCTTTCGGCTCGCATTCCTCTCTTTTACCTTCGTAAGGTAAAACGCGCGCCTCGCATTACGAATATTCGAACGTATTCTCTCGAAGATGCGTTATCTCGAAAGTGAATTCTCTGCCTCATTCTCCCCCTCACCCCCTATCGCACGAGGGAATCAGGGCGAAATGATATTATTATCTTTCGAACGATTGTTCTTAAAAGGATCTAAAGTTAAAAAAAAAAAAAAAGAAAAAAGGAGAAAAAGTTGTTCATCCATTTTACGAGGTACTGCAAAAGAAAATAAATAGACTTTTATGATGGATCAGATGTTTGATAAGAATATTAAAATTAATGGGATTTAATTTTATATTAATATATTAATAACTTCTTCTCGTTTCGATCGAAGATAAAAACTTATTCGGTATGGGTGAGCGCGGGGGCTGGGGAGTGGGTAGAAAACTTTACGGTATACATAATAATAATCTATTTGAAAAAAGATTTTTGCATAGTTATCTTCTATATATTACTATTTTATAACACGGCAACGTTACACCGATAAGATAATATTACAAAGCCTTAAGGATTTATTACAAATGAATTATTTATTACTTTTTATCGCGAAAGAAATATATTAACTTCCTCTTTTTCTTTTCTTCTTCTTTACGAATTTCTCGTTGGAAGCTGAAAACATATTAAACGGAAAAAAAAGAAAGCTTTTCGATAGTTTTCACCTGATAATAATTATCGATAAAAATGATTCCGCTATAAACGATATATACCCTTAGGTGAATTTTTCAAAAACCAATAAATATTATTTCGTGATATTAATAATGAGTTTATAAGCGAGTACATTTCAAACGAATTATCAACGATATAAAATCGTCAAAGATATCTCGCTCGATATATCATGTCGCCGTTTTAGAGATAGTTCGACGATTACAGTCAGCCCGAAACCGTCCTTGAAAAGTGTCTGACCGATGGACAAGCGGAACAACGAGTGATCTCGACGATTTAACGTCGGATAATTTCTCTTTCAGTCTAGCT
>OU964976.1:1782410-1797048 GCA_918808275.2 Dolichovespula sylvestris
GGTAGGAAAGATCGATCGCGAAAAGTATCGGGTTGAAAAAGGGGGAATAGGGGGAATGAGGGGCATGTACGTAGAGGGTGGATCCTTCGACTTCGTGTGCATGTAATCATCGATCAAAGTCAATATTCAGAATTCGATGGATGGTATGACGTCAGCTATCGGCAGGCCTTTATGGACAAAGTGAATTCGAGAGGTGGTGGTGATGGTTGTGGTGGTCCAACCACCTTTCCCAACAACAAGGATACAAGATAAAAAATAACAAAAAAAAAAAAACAAAAAAGAAAGAAAGAAAATCCTTTTCGTCGAAGACTTGACACATCCGTATATTCATGTTCAATTTTTTGTATTCCCCGATAACACTTACTCTCTTCGTTCTGTGACCGTTTTAAACATTGACGTAATTAATAGAAAAATCAAAATAAATAAATAAATAAATATATACGCAATTGAACTCTTAAATCTAAATATCTCTTTATGGTCGATTGAAAATATCGAAGAGCGTGCGACGCTTGCTTAGGCATTGAAATCTCTACTAGTGGAAAGTCGAGATTTTATAGTGGATCTCTTTCGCTCCGATTCAGATTGGAATTGGTAAAAGGGAAAACGGAAAAAGAGAAAAGGACAGAAAGAAGAAGAAAAACAAGAAAATGATAACGAGAGAAAAAACAAAACAAAAGTTATAGGTTGCAACAAGTTGAAAAAATTTCTAAACGATCGAAAAGAGTCGATAACGTGTTTAGGAAAAGTACCGAGAAAAGAAAGAGAGAGAGAGAGAGAGAGAGAGGAGGGGAGGGAGGAAGACTGAGACCGAGACAGAGACAGAGACAGACGCAGAGAGAGAGAGAGAGAGAGAGAGAGAGAGAGAGAGAGAGAGAGAGAGAGAGAGAGAGTGAGAAGGAGAGAGGGAGAGAGAGAGAGAGAGAAGGTAGAAATGGCGTGACACACGACACGCGCGTTTCTCGTCTACGTGAGAATCAGTTGGTTACACGGAACATTCTCGCACGACGATGCCGTTATTTATCAGCTCGTCGCTTATTTCAACTCCTTTCTACGTTTTCTCTCTTCCCATTTCTCTCTCTCTCTCTCTCTCTCTCTCTCTCTCTCTCTCTCTCTCTCTCTCTTTCTTTCTCTTTCGCTAGCCTCGGGAGATACGTATCGGCCATTTGGCGAATCAGTTCTCGCCTTTTTTATCTTCGTAAATCAAAGGCAGTGTCGACGACCGGGGGTCGCTCGTCGCTCCTCTCTTTTCTCTGACAAATATGAACGAAGACACGAAACGAAACTTACTTTTTTTTTCTTTTCTCTTTTTTCTATCTTTCGTTTCATTTTTTTCTTTTTTAATATCCTTCTCTCATTAACTTCGAATGTATGAATACGAAATGTATGGAAAATCTATATTAATGCAATGTCAATCGTATTATAAGTAAACAGTAAGTATTTTTCGCTTCTAAGATATTTAATGTATCATATATCGTATGGATCTTTAACGAACGTTGATAGAACGAAGAAAAAATTGTTGTTAGGAGTTAAACAAATTTCTCGTTACACGTGTAACTTTACTTTTTCTTTTTTCTTTTCCTTACGAAAACGTCGAAGGATTCCCTTGATACGAGTATATTTTACATATACTTTTATCCTGAAAAAAAAAAAGAGAAAGGAAAAAGAATCATACAAAAATAATAAACAAAATCTTATCGGATAATTTTGAATTGTCGAAAAAAAAAATTATACATTAAACGTATTCACGTTCGACGTATTTTTGCTACAAACGTTTATACGATATACCAAGATATACGTGTACCATGTTTGATTGATTACAGTAGAAAAAAAAAAAAAAGGAGAAAAAGAAAATAACTGATGATATATTATTTGTCAAATCTCCCCTAATATACGAAACGATTAAGAAATACACTTGGGGAAGAAATCTAGACGGCAATTCAACATTGAAATTCTTCCGTCGTTCCGACGTTCGCGTTTGTAGAACGAAGGCTCGGGAACGCCCGAGGCGCTGCTTGATTATAATTAACGCGACTCGAACGAATAGAGGCGTCACGCGAAAAAGGATTCTTCCGATCCGATGTTCCGCTCGCGTACGTACGAACGTAGGTACCTACCTACCTACCTGCCTGCCTGCCTGCCTGCCAGCCTGCCTGCCTACCTACCTACCTACCTACCTACCTACCTACCTACCTACCTACCTATCTACCTACCTACCACTGTACATGCGAGATTTCTCATTGCGATCGGTCGTTGTCGTGCGACGTAGTGGCGGCCCGTAAACGAAGCATGAAAAAAAAAATGTGTCACGCGATGCGAAATCAGTGATAAGCTGCTTGTGAGAAAAACGTAACGTAAGAGATACGTTAATACTTGATTGATACGAAATGGAATCCTTAACTTTTGATCTATATGATAATACAACGGAGTATATGAAATTTATTACGTTGTCGCGACATGAATTAATTAATTAATTAATTAATTAATTAATTAATTAATTAATTAATTGATCCGACAAACCTTTCATAATATTTTGTAATGATAATAATAATTTTCTAATCCTTTATCGTCTTGCAATTAATCTTCCTTTTTATCTTTTTCTTTTTTTTTTTTTTTTTTAATCGAATAACGCCTTCAATCGATTCCTTAATTGTATAACGTCGTTTTATTATTTATGAATTATTACGCAATGGATATATTTTATAATGATAGAATTTCTAATCCCTTTTTATATTTTTGTTTTGTTTTCTATTTTTCATTTTTTAATATTGCAATGCATTTTTATCAAACAACGTTTTAATAAACTCCTTAATTATACAAGGCCATTTATTATTTGTGAATTAATAAGCAATAAATATATTCTATAATAAAGATACATGGCTCTATCGTTCATTTTGCATTTTTCACCAAATAACGTTTTAATAAAAACCTTAATTATAATCTTTGAATTATTTATGAATTAACCTAACAAATACGATATTTTATACTAGAAATTCTTATCCTTATTATTTTGCATATACCTAATACCTATTTAATAATCTCCTTACTATTATAACAATACTTATTTATGAATCAACATGTGCAATTTAAATATCTTACGATATCGATCCTCATCCGAAAAGCAAAATAAATAATAAGAAAGTTTTATTTTTACGAAACGCACAGGTGGTTCTCGCCGAAAGGATAATCGAGATCGATCGATGGGACGGTGAATTCGTGAGAGAAAGAAAAAGGAAAAGAAATGTAAAAGTAAA
Source organism: Dolichovespula sylvestris (assembly GCA_918808275.2). NCBI lineage: Eukaryota > Metazoa > Arthropoda > Insecta > Hymenoptera > Vespidae > Dolichovespula > Dolichovespula sylvestris. The sequence goes on from OU964976.1 coordinate 1,785,662, forward strand.
AGTAAAAGTAAAAGAAAAGGAAAAGTAAAAGAAAATGAAAAAAGAGGAAAAAGAGAGAGAGAGAAAGAAAGAGAGAGAGAGAGAGAGAGAGAGAGAGAGAGAGAGAGAGAGAGAGGTAAAGAGAAAAGAGAAAGAGAAAGGAAAGAGACAAACGAGGAGAAGCAAAAAGAAAAAAGGGAAGAAAATAGACGAAAGTAATCGTACTTGGAGGGTAGACTTTAAAGACGACTTTCGAACCTTGCTGTCTATCTATATCCCTTTCTTTCTTTCTATCTTTATTTCTTTTTATCTTTATTTCTTTTTTTCTTTCTTTCTTTCTCTCTTTCTTTCTTTCTTTCTTTCTTTCTTTCTCAACGGTCGACCAACGTTCGATAGCCGTATAACGTTTCTATCGATGGTTAGTATCGAGGAAAACGCGGGGTGCAGCAGGATGTGGCAGGTTCGGTGGCCGTGGAGGAAGAGGTGGAGGTGGTGAAGGTGGTATGGAGGTGGTGGCAAAGGGGGCGTCCGTATTTACACAGCCACATACGTACAGAGAGAGAGAGAGAGAGAGAGAGAGAGAGAGAGAGGGTGAGAGAGAGAGAGAGAGAGAGAGAGAGAGAGAGGACGAACGGAGTGCAAGGTGCGACTGTACGGGTGACACGAGTACACAGAAGCAAGTACATCGGGGACGTGTACATACACGGGCGCTCTCGACGGCAGAACAAACTTCGACATGAATTACTTAGATTAATTTAGTTGGGCGGTAGGGCGGCTGCCGTTGTTGCTTACTCTCCGACCTTCTGTATATCGCGAGTGCCACGATATATGTATGTATATAGTTCTATACTACTAACCACTGCCACCGACACTACTACTATTACTATTACTATTACTATTACCACCACCACCACCACCACCACCACCACCACCACCACCACCACCACCGCTACCACCTACTACCACTACTACTACCACTAGCAACATCGTCATCATTACCACCACCACCAACAACAGAACGACGACGACTAGCAGCGGCAGCACTCAGTGCCAGTATCGATTCTAACTTATACTTGTGCTTTCGCCTAATTTTAGAAGCCACGATGGAAGAAGAATAAATAACGTTTCCATATTCCCCATCTCACGTTTAAATGTTTTTATCATTCGTAATATTTCTCAAAGGAGGGGAATTGATAGGAGAGATGATCGTCTTCTATTCCATATTAACGTAATTATTCGTATTTCTTTTTTTTTTGCGAGGGAAAAGAAACGAAAAACGGTGGAGTTGGAGGAGGGAGGGGGAAGGAGGAGGAGGAGGAGGAGGTAAACGATCTTAACGCTAAGTAGTTAACGCGATAATCTCCTTCGTAGAAAACGTACGAAAGCTTATTTTCCTTATAGGAGAGAGTATCCAAGCGCGGTCTCCGAAGTGGTTCGCGGTTACTGAAATCGTGATGAATATTCACGTGGCAAGTTACAGCGACGCGGTTCTACCCTCTACCACCATCACCATCACCACCACTACACCACCACCACCATCACCACTACCGCCACATCACCACTACCACTCGCCCAGTCACTCAATAAACAACCACTCACGTTCGAAAAATGACTTAAACGTAGATTAAAATATTATACTTTAATGGGAATCGGCGTTAAATGAATACGACGAAGTAGCACGTAAGGTTAAATTCTTGGTAACTCGTATCATCTTGGAATAAAACAATATGCTTGTGGTGCTAATTGGAAGAATAAAAGAAAGAAAGAAAAAAAATGATAAAGTAGAAAGAAAAGGAGAAGAAGGAAAAATGAGATGTAAAAAGGTAAGAAGAAAGGGTCAAGAGCCTGTCGTCGGGATACTCGAAACGGAGTTAGTGGTTGGTGTATCTTTCATCGACAGACATTTTCGACTCGCTTCGATGGACCGTTTCGGATGCAGCACCCTCCCTTATCTCTTCCTATCCCCATGGGATTCGTGAAAAAGCGAACGCTTTTTTTCTCATCGAATGCGATGACAGAAGTGAAAAGAGAAACTAGATGATGGGACTGAGTGCCAAAGAGAGAGATAGAGAGAGAGAGAAAGAGAGAGAGAGAGAGCTAGAGATAAAACTATATCTAACACACGCGACACATATATATGTGTATTTGTGTGTGTGTGTGTGTAGAGGAACGGACAGTACACGATCAAGGCAAGAGAGAGAGAGAGAGAGAGAGAGAGAGAGAGAGAGAGAGAGAGAGAAAGAGACCGGACACGCGTTTCGTGCGTTACGTCTACCCGGTGTCGCGGAAATAATAGATGAACCGACTACGCCGGTCGTGCTGCTACCGGGAGGCTAAACAATGTTTTTCAGCCACTGAAATCCTCTTGAATTTTTCATCGGTCCCTATGTTTTAACCCTTTCGCCACCCGGGAGGTAGATCCGTCTCTCTCTCTCTCTCTTTCTCTTTCTCTTTCTTTCTCTCTTTATCTCTCTCTCTTCTTTGCTAGCTCGTTCTCTTTCAACCTCCTCGCCAGCCACTCTTCTTGAATTATGTACGCACTCTGTGTCTGCCAGTATATACGTCCTTCTCATACTCTATCATATTCTCTCTATCTCTTTCTCTTTCTCTCTTTATTTCACTAACTCTTTCTTCATTTCTTTCTTTCTTTCCTTACTTTCTAACTTTCTTATCTCCTTCTCCGAAATCGTTATAGAAACGTGAGTAGCAAAGTAAAAACGTGCCTTTCCGAAAAGATATGCGGCAGTCTTATCTCTTTTCTCAAGATAATCTTTTCAAACGTAGATAGGATATATAAGGCATGTGCAGTGATTTTTCGCGAAAAGTATGTATAGATGCGAGAGAGATACAGAGGAAGAGAGAGAGAGAGAGAGAGAGAGAGAGAGAGAGAGAAAAGGATAACTCTACAAAGTTTTGACCGTTTATCTTGCTCTCCTCGCGAGTCCATCCATCGTACGAAACGAGCGCGTGGCGTTAATAAAGCACCGTTTGCCTATTTGCACGCTTGTGCGACGGATATAGAGAACGAAAGGGAAAGAGAGAAAGAGGGACAGAGAGAGAAAGAGGGACAGAGAGAGAGAGAGAGAGAGAGAGAGAGAGAGCAAGTGAGAGAGCAATCCGTCAGCGATTTGGTGAAAGGGAGAGTGAGAGAGACAGAGACAGAAAAAGAGAGACAGAGAGAGAGAGAGAGAGAGAGAGAGAGAGAGAGAGAAAATGAGTGAGGGAGATAGATAGAGAGGGAAGAGCAAAGGGAGTATACATAAAACCATTATGTAATTACATCTAGATCGGTCGAACGAGCGTACGTAGAGGCAAGGAAACGGGGAAAGGGATATAAGAGAGAGAGAGAGAGAGAGAGGGATGAAGATACATATAGATAGAAAGAGAGTGACAGACAGAGGGGTGATCGTGCGTCGTTGCTATGGGAGGGACGAAGAAAGAGAGGAAAGAGAAAGCGAAGGCATAGGGATTCGGGTCTGAATTTGATTTCAGAGACAAGGGTTGATACTGCTCCGTCGCTTAGCACCACTACTAATATTACTATTACTTTTAGTACTACTATTATTACTACTACTTCTACTGCTAGTAGTAGTAGTAGTAGTAGTAGTAGTAGTAGTAGTAGTAGTAGTAGTAGTAGTAGCAGTAGTGGTGGTGGTAATAGTTACGATCGCGTGATCCAAGTTACCCTTTTCTTCTAGTGTCTACGTGTTACCTTTAGAGTACAGTGACACAAGCCACGCGTTCCCAATATACGTACGAACTATTGCTCGAAGAAGGATGTATGAGTATTAAACGCTTTATATTTACTTTCTTTCATCTCTTCTAACTTCATCTCTCTCTCTCTCTCTCTCTCTCTCTCTCTCTCTCTCTCTCTCTCTCGTATGGAGCCTTGGAAATTAACGAGTAGATTAAATATTAAATATCTAGGAATTTCTTTATCAACACATTGAGCGCTGGTGTCATATGAGACATTTGAAGACTGTGCGCCCGCCGGCGGCTTTATTCGCATGTTTCTGAACAATGAGTAGCTAAAGAAAATATTGAAAAGTTTATACATTTTCGTAAAATAGTATATTTCGATTGCACGTTCGTCATATACAATTTAACAGATATGTAAGACATTCATACAAACAAAATAATTCCGCAACATCCGCTTGGCAGACGGTTAAGTGATGGACTCAGAATCCCGCATTTTCGCAGGGCCGGTGCTAAATGTGTTAAAAAATTATAGAAAATCGTGAAGCAAGTGAAAGAAGAAATGAAAGAAAGAGAAATAGAGGCGCAGAGAGAGAGAGAGAGAGAGAGAGAGAGAGAGAGAGTGAGAGAGATAGACATAGAAAGAGAGTGAGAGAGAGAGAGAGAGACATAGAAAGAGAGTGAGAGAGAGAGAGAGAACTTTGACCCTTGGTCTTTGATTTTGTCCTGACGTGTAGGCACTACTACGCGATACGCTTTGGTCAACCTCCCGTGGAAAAGGCACCCTCCTGGACCAGGATCTCCATTACGGTAGTCATGGCGACCGCAATTGATTCCACGGGGAAAGGGCGGGAGGGTGGACGAAGAGAACGGTGAGAACGACGACGAGTGAGAGAGAGAGAGAGAGAGAGAGAGAGAGAGAGAGAGAGAGAGAGAGAGGGAGGGAGGGAGAGAATACGAGAGTCGACAGAGGGATAGAGAGGAGAGCAGACAGATAGAGCGAGGAGAGTTGCTCGCTGTGCCAGTGGAGGAGAAACGAGGGAGCGAGATGCGATGAGAGTGTAAAAGAGAAAGACAGAGAAGGACAGAGAAAGAGAGAGAGAGAGAGAGAGAGTTCGACAGAGGGCATGGTGTTACTATGGTGGTGCTACACGGTACTCCCTTTATCCGATACAATGCAGGCTAAATAGCACTGGTCAGTTCTATGGTGTTGGATTAGAGATACGTCGCTCGTTTGAGGCGAGCCAACCCTCTTTCTCTTTCTCTCGTACACTCTCATGCACGCGCGCGTTCACGCTACTCTCTTCCACGCTCCGTTTCTCCCTGTTTGCCCCTGACACGAGTAACTCGCCATAGCCGACGCCGCCGTCGCCAACCCTCCCATCACCCTCCCATCACCCTCCCTCCCTCCCTCCCTCCCTCCCTCCCTCCCGCCTACCCCATCCTCCTTCTCTACCCATCCTGATCGTCCAACGCCGCACACTTCCTCTCCATATCCCCCGTTTTCCCCCTCCCCCCCGTCCTAGCAGCACACCCCAGTGCCGCGATGGTGGTAGCCGTCGTCACGTTCGAATTACCTGCGTGTTGCCACCGCAGTTGATTCGCACGGGCCGCGCGATCGAGAATCGATTTCGCAATCGAACTTCGCCACGGACCATCCCTTTTCTGACTGTCCGTCTGCTCGTCTGACTGTCCGTCCGTCAGTCCGTCAGTCCGTCCGTCCGTCCGTCCGTCCGTCCGTCCGTCTCCTCCCTCACACGCAAACGCACACACGCACGTGGTCACTCACACGTCCGTTAATTCATACGCTCACTTATTCGATAGGGTTAGCGAGAGATACAACGTCTTTTTTAAAATTTAACGAACTTTTCTTTGCGGTTTGTATGCCCTTATCGCTTTTACGATTGCCGTCACGTACCAATGCGCTGGTGCTTTCAATAATCAAACCTATCCCCCTCTCTCGTCCCCCACAGAGTCGCAGACGTTGAGGATGGAGCTAGGCCAGAGACTAAAGAAATTCCAAATCAAGCATTGCAATAGTGATATGTGCGGGATCACGGCGAGATATAACGTTCGTCAAGTTATTAAATTATCGAAAATATCTATATTATTTTATTGTAGTATTCCTATTTTTTTTTCTTTTTCCGATAGAGATAGAGAGAAAGAGAGAGAGAGAGAGAGAGAGAGAGAGAGAAATCTATTATAATTACATCGACAAACGACACTACGAGCAACACCGTCGGCAAGCGTTAAGATATAAACGAGAGTGTCTTTGAGTGAAATGTATCTACGGATGTCAAAGTGTTATTATATAGAAACTAACCAACAGCTTCGATATTATTATTACTATTATTATTATTATTATTATTATTATTATTATTATTATTATTATTATTAACATCATTATTATTATTATTATTATTATTCTCGAGATTACAATTATAATATATAGTAGGAGATAGAACTACTAGTAACATCGTCATGATTCTACGCCTCCTTCTCGTTGTGTGTCTATATGTATAGAGCGTGGCCCGGGTCTACCTTCATAGGCGCGATATGCCGTCGAGTATTTAGTGCTTGATTGTGTCGTCCTCTCTCTCTCTCTCTCTCTCTCTCTCTCTCTCTCTCTCGGTTGCACACGTTCTAGCTGACTCTCACCCTTCCTACGGGGTAGGTAGATACATGAATATGATGGCACGATGCCGTGGCGAAGTGGGACGAGCGGGTCGAGAGAGCGCGAGTGAGAGAAAGAGAGAAACAGCGTGAAAGAGAGAGAGAGAGAGAGAGAGAGAGAGAGAGAGAGAGAGAGAAGAGATGAGAGACAGATATAGAGGGTGTGGGAGTGTAGAGAATACAGGCATTGTCCAAAGTGCCAAAGTTACATGGCGCGTCGTAAGTTACATCGTATTATGTAGCTACTACATACACGAGAAGCCGAGTATACGTAAGGTACACGACCGCTTAAGTTTCGACGAGGCCACCCTCTATCTATCTTTATCTCTCTCTCTCTCTCTCTCTCTGTGTATGAATCTCTCTCTTCTCTCTTGCTATCTCTATCTATCTATCTCTTTTTCTCTTACTCTCTCTCTCTCTCTCTCTCTATATATATATATATATATATATATATATATATATCCCTATCCCTTCTCTCTTTCTCTCTTATGACGAGTACTGTAAACAGAGAGGGACATACCGTAGAAGAAGAAGAAGGAAAGAAAGAGATAGAAATAGAGATAGAGGTGGAAGAGAGAGAGAGAGAGAGAGAGAGAGAGAGAGAGAGATGGGGAGAGAGACAGGGTGGAAAAGCGAAGACCGTTCGCGAGGCACAGGGCGATGCCGAAAGAAGAAGGAAAACGGAAGACGTTGGTGAGAGCGAGACGAACAGACGCAACGTCGTACCCATCGTCGTCTTCGTCGTCTTCGTCGTCTTCGTCGTCGTCGTCGTCGTCGTTGTAGTCGTCGTCGTCCGCCCGGAAAGATCGATAAAGGTAAAATTGTCATAACGCGAGATGGCAGTAACGACACGGCGACACGACGGAGGAGAGGAGTTCGTAGTCCCGTGAAAGCGCGAAGAATAACTTTCTGTCTTCGAAAGAAGGAAGGCAGGAAGAAAAGAATAGTAAAAGAGAGAGAGAGAGAGAGAGAGAGAGAGAGAGAGAGAGAGAGAGAGAAAGAAACAGTGAGAATGAGAGGGAAGATGAACGAACAAGCACCATCAACAACGCGCGATAAACCGAGCGAGCGAACGCGAGCATCGTAAAGCCATAAATTATTCGAAAGGAAAAAAAGTTCGCTTCGACGAGAAGTATAGAATGGGAGGAGGAGGAGGAGGAGGAGGAGGAGGAGGAGGTTGGGAGAGGAGGTGGTGGAAGGTCGCATTTCGTGCTGACTGACGCGATACGCGAACGTCCTCTCTCTCTTTCTCCCTTTCTCTCTATGTTTCTGTTTCTCTCTCTCTCTTTCTCTCTCTTGCGAGAGGAAGGGGCGAGTGATCAATGTCCGCGGTTAAAAAAAAAGAACGCGTACCTATCGATAATAATCCAGGTTGACGGTACGGAGGAGGAGGAAAGAGAGCCGACATGGCCACGCAGGTGTGTGCTCGAGGTAACAACCCAAACTCGGATCTAAAGCCGGCCACCGCTGCTCGCGATATAGCCAGGTGTGTGCGCTACGCGTGTGTTTCGCCGTTGAGCTACTACCGTGCCTGTGTTTTCCTCTTGCTTCTCGCTTACACGCTCTGGAGAGAAAGAGAGAGAGAGAGAGAGAGAGGAAGGGAGGGAAGGATAAAGAGAGAGAGAGAGAGAGGGAGAGAAAGAGAGAAAAAGGGAAAAAGAGTGAGAGAGGGCGGCCAGTGGCATTTTGTAAATTAAATTTTAAATATTAAAAATAGCCCGTCGCACTCTTTCTCTCCCTCTCCCTCTCTCTCTCTCTCTCCCTCTCTCTCTCTCTCTCATCCTAGCCACTTCCTACTTTTTCTCCTCGTCTCTCGTTTTTCCAGCGAGCATCTATCGCTGCTCTACCTCGAACATCCCCTTCAACCCACTGTACCCTTGCCCATCGGCTACCTCGACGGTCACCGTTCTCTCTTTACCTCTCTCTTTCTCTCTCTCTCTCTCTCTCTCTCTCTCTCTCTCTCTCTCTCTCTCTCTCTCTCTCTCGCCGGGTGCAACCCACTTATTCATTCGTCGATAATAATTTTATTCGAGGGTGAAAAATTGCTGTTTCCTGTCCCCCTCTCTGTTTCACCCTCTTCCTCACTCTCTCCCGCTCGTCTCTCTCTCTCTCTCTCTCTCTCTCTTTCTCGTCTTCTACCTCTTTCCTTCTTCCTGGTTTCTCTCTCTCCCTCTCTCCCCCTCTCTCTCTCTCTCTCTCTCTCTCTCTCTCTCTCTCTCTCTCGGACGGTCGTGCGCGAGCGCCCGTGATGCAGCTCGACGCCGGGGCAGATACGAAGGTAGCAGAGTCCTCATGCATACTTCAGAGTGCTTTTGATCGGGCCGGACCCCCGGAATGAAATATAAAAATCGCAATAAAGCGTCGCTACCGGTGGCGGGGGTTGTTTCGATTCCGTATCCAGGATTCGGTGGTGCTTCTTCTCGACGATGCGATTACAACATACGAGTACAACGTTCGTTCTGGCAATATGGTTCGAAAATTCGAACTTGTTAAACAGACGCGTAGTAACGAGTCCGATCTATCAAATTCAAAATATATCAAATGTAAGAAGAAAACTCTTGTTACATTTTGTTACTCTTATTACATTGGTGGGTCGAACCCACGTAACGTACCGATATCATTTCTTTTATTCCCTTTTTTTACCTGTTTATTTTTTTTATTTTTTATTTTTTTATTTAGAAAAACGAAAGGAACAAAATTTGATATAATTGAATGATACGAAAGATTTGATACGTCGTTTGCGCTGAACAGGTTATAAGGAACGAAACGAATAAAGCGTATATTGAAAGTAGAAAAAGAAAGAGAGAAAGAAGCAAGAAGAAAAAGGAGAAAAGATAAAAGATCAAACGTTCCTACGAACAAGCAAAGTGGTTTGTACAGGAACGAGTAGTACGACGTTTTCGTATCGCGCTCGAACGCGTCTCTTTACACGTTATTATCGCTTTCGTTCAACTTGTCGCACGTGTTATACGCTATACGCTGTCCCACTTCGGCCGCACATGATGCTACGTATACTCAGAGATAGACACACACACACACACAACGTTAGAGAAAGAGAGAGTACAAGAGGGAAAGGGATAGATAGAAGGAGAAGGAGAGGGAGAAGAGTTTACTCGAGGATCGACATATTCCCTTATCCATCTCTCATGCTCTCTTTCTCTCTCATACTCTCAGGATGATCCCACTGAGGAAGACACGTCGTGCTCGTTACGCGCGAGATTTGACGAGGATTATTCCAGGTGCGTCTAGTGAACCTGAAAGAGAGAGAGAGTAGGAGGGAATAAGAGAGAGAGAGAGAGAGAGAGAGAGAGAGAGAAGGAGAGTTAGCACGCGCGCGCGCGTTCATCAGACCCGGCTGAAACTCGTTCTAAGCTATTTACGAACGGCAGGAAGCCATCGCAAAGTCAATTCGAGTTTTCAGTAAGTGCCTGTTAGGGCGAGTCGTCAAGTGAGGGAAGAAACGGGGAGGGAGAGAGAGAGAGAGAGAGAGAGAGAGAGAGAGAGAGAGAGAGAAAGAGAAAGATGTGAGAGAGAGTGAAACGAATGAAAGGATGAGAAAAGGGATGGATGGTTGCGAAAAAGATGAAGGAGAAGAAGAAGGAGAAGAAGAAGAAGAAGTAGAAGTAGAAGAAGTGGAAGAAGTAGAAAACGAAAAAGAATAGAGAGGCTAGAATTTAGAAGCGAAAAAGGCAAGAAGAAAAATAGCGAACCTTCTGTACTCTTTTATTTTTCTTACGGAACGCTGAACTTTTTAGCTTCCATCTCTTCCGATGTACATCTCCTTCTCTCTCTTTCTCTCTCTCTCTCTCTCTCCCTCTCTTTATATATATATATATATATATATATATATATATATAAATAATATATGTATAAAAATATATGTGTGTGTGTGTCTACATTCCTATGTGCATATATGTGTCGTACGTTTACTCACACGTGTGTAAGAAAGAGATGAGCAGAGAGAGAGAGAGAGAGAGAGAGAGAGAGAGAGAGAGAGAGAGAGAGAGAGAGAGAGAGAGAAATAAAGAGAGAATAAGAGAGAAAGAGAGAGAGAAGAAGGGAGAGAAGTCGTGTAGGCCTGTTTTGTGTGTGCGTGTGTCTGTGTATCTGTGTGTAAAAGTACGAATGCGCAGAGGTGGGCACACACGGGCACGTTTAGACGTAGCCAGACTGATAAATGATTCATACAATATTTCTCTCTCTCCGAGGCTCCCCGACTCGCTTCGCTATCTCGTCGTGCTCGGAGGTTACGAAGAAACTGGCGAACATTAATATATATTTTATGTTTTATATTTGTTTCGGCGAACGTGTGCGTGAGTTAACTCTCTCTCTCTCTCTCTCTCTCTCTCTCTCTCTCTCTCTCTCTCTCTCTCTCTCTCTCTCTCTCTCTCTCTCTCTTTCTTTCTCTTTCTTTCTCGGTAATGCGTGTGCGTGCGTGTGTGTGTGTGTGCATTCGCGACCGCAACAGTACGCCTTCCTTCTCTTGAGATGGATGACGCGAATCGTGCGGCTCTCGTTTGTGCCGAGTATATATACCGGGTGAAACGAAAGAAATTCTCCTCCCTTCCCCCTGCTCCTACTTTCCCCCTTCCCTTCCCCTGTTCTCCACGCTTCACCCCTATCCCTCTCTTCTTTCTCTCCTTCTTCTTCTTATCCCTCCTTCTCCACTTCTTCATCTTCTTCTTTTTCTTCTTCTTTCACTTCCTCTTCTTCTTCTTCTTCTTCTTCTTCTCGACCGTTCGTACGAAGTTTAATTAAATCGGAAAGTTTACGATTTCTCGTGAAAGATATATCGCGCCCGGCGAAATAAAATAATTTTTATGTCGTTGCTTCGACGTCTGCCGGAAATACCTAAGTTGGCCCTTTTCAGATGGATTCTCGAATGGAAGCGGTAATACATCGAGGTGGTTTTGCCAACTTTCGAAATGGAAAATCTTACGGTGCTGATCTCTCTTTTAAAATGTACTCCTTTCAACGCCAATTTCTCTCCCTCTACCTCTCTCTCTCTACCTCTCTCTCTCTCTCTCTCTCTCTCTCTC
>OU964976.1:1797548-1805048 GCA_918808275.2 Dolichovespula sylvestris
ATCTTTTCCATCTCTCTTTTTTTTTCTTTCTTGTCATACCTTTAAAAAATTCGCCGATAAACCTTTACGATTACAACGCATTACATCGTATTATATTATATTGCATTGAACTGTATCGCATTACATTCATTATAAACTAAAATCTTATTGGTAATTAATAAACTCATTAGGAAATTACGAACTCGTTTAGAAAATGCTAGATCTTTCCTCTAACCTTTCCAAAACCGATTCCCTTATGCCCATTCCCCACCCTCGCGACAACCAACACCACCCATCAATCACTCACCCATCTATCCATCTATCTCTCTTCCACTCCCTTCCTATAATGTTCTATCACGAGAGATATACCTAGACGTAATATCATAGATATCTCGTTCTCGGACACCATTATTACATCAGCAGGATAAATCAAAGAGAATAACCGGTTGGAACGGCATTCGTTGAGTTTATATACGTTTGGACGTTCGCGGTGATGCCGATGTCGTGATTAAAATCGTATTACTTCTCCGCGAATCGACTCCTGGACTTTCCAATGGTCTAATAGTCGAAAAGTTTTCGTAATGACATCCGGAAAACATCTGCTCGGTCTTCCCTACCTTTGGGGGTTGTAGCATCGGTTTTCTCTGAAGTATCGTTTGCTCGATGTGTAATACCCGTTAAGAGAAGGGAAGAGAAGAGAAGAGAACAGAGAAGAAATAGAGAAGAGAAGGAGAACGAGGAACGAAGAAAGAGCGAGCGAGAAATATATAGATAAATAGGTAGAGAGAGAGGGAGAGAGAGAGAGAACGTGTGTATGTGTATATATGAAAGAGTGAGTGAGTGAGAGAGAGAGAGAGAGAGAGAGAGAGCGTGCGTATGTTTATGTGTATATGTGAAAGAGTGAGTGAGTGAGTAAGTGAGAGAGAGAGAGAGAGAGAGAGAGAGAGAGAGAGAGAGAGAGTGAAAGTTTGGATAAACCGGTCAACAAATCAATTCTTAATCGCTCTCTCGTTCGGGTAAACCTCTTACGATCGCGTTATAGCAATTCCGTACATCGAACGGGAATGCACGATGACTTGAACGAAACCCGTACACGGGGGAGTTGCGCGGAGAAAAGGGTTTGGGCGAGTTTATTTGAGCTCTATATGCAGCTACGTGAAACTCGATCGTCGTGAAATAATTCAATTTTCGTGGCAGGGAGCCACGTGCGCGTTCGACGACGTACGCATATTTTATTCAAACGTACCTGTTTTTTCTCTCTCTCTCTCTCTCTCTCTCACTTTCTTTCTCTCTCTCTCTCTCTCTCTCTCTTTCTCTCTCTTTATACATTTTTTGCTCCCCTTCTTTTTCTTTTTTTTCTGTTTTTTTTCTCTTCTTTTCCTTCCTCCATCTCTCCAACCCTTCGAAAGGTTCAAACGAAAAGGTATGAAAGGGGGTGGTGGTTGGGATGGTTGGGAGAGGGGGGTTGGGAGGCAGAAGGTTATAGGGAAGAACGACGTTGTTTGATCGAGAAGGACGAATCGATTTCTACCGCTGCCATACCGTACTGCATTCCCACCCACGATCCTCCTACCTCAGCCTCTATTTTCAATCTGTTCCTTCGTCTTATCAAAAACAGAAAAAAAAAAGAAAAATATCCGGAAGAGAATTATTTTCGAAAGCATTTCGTTGTTTTATCCGATTGCTTTCCATGCATTTATCATCTTTATTTTTCGCAAAACATGCAAAGATTGGATTTCTCTATCGGTAAACCTTATCCTTTCGAAGTCCATGAATACGAGTTAAGCCGACCGTTTTGCAAAGAGATAAGGAAAAGAATAAGAGAGAGAAAGAGAGAGAGAGAGAGAGAGAGAGAGAGAGAGAGAGAGAGAAACAGACAAACAGACAGACGGAGAGAAACAACAGTGATTCTTGTTCTCTCTCTTTCTCTTATATCACAGTAACGATCGATCAATTCAAAAGAAAGATGCATAGATAGATAGATAGATAAATAGATAGATATGTAGATAGAAAGATGGAAAGATAAATAGGTAGATAGATAGATACCGAGAGAGAGAGAGAGAGAGAGAGAGAGAAAGAGAGGAAAAGATTCTCAGAGACAAACGTTGCGTTGAAGTTGTCTTCTCTCACACGGAGAAAAACAGAGAGAGAGAGAGAGAGAGAGAGAGAGAGAGAGAGAGAGAGAGAGAGAGAGAGACAAACAGAAGCAGAAGTTTCCTTGGCCAGAATCCAGAGCCGGTATAAACGATCGGACTGACAGATAAATTAGAACTGGCTATTCGTTAACCTTGTAGAATATAAACGGGTTCAAGGGTAATAAACAAATGTTGAGAAACTTTGACGGAAAATATTGAAAGGACAATGAACGGTTGAATCCTAATTTGAAGAAGACACTATAATAACCCATAAGACGATAACGCTTAATTAAATATAATTGAAGTTTTTTCTTTATTGGCAGAAATCGATTCGATGGGGATCGATCGAATCTAACTCGCATATAGAGAACTTATCATCGAGTTGTTGCGTTGCCGGCTTAACGAACGTAAATTCAGAGTTAGAGACGAGTGAGAGGGTGGGACAGGTGGACGATAGTAAGCACAAACAAGGCAGGTAGGTAGGTAGGTAGGTAGGTAGGTAGATAGGTAGGTAGGCTTGCGAAGGGTGCGAGCGTTCTAGGTACCGTGAGGATCGTCACGGGGCATGGCGTCCTGGCATAACTCAGAATTGCCTCGCTGCAAGGGTAGAATTGACAGCATAGCACTAACATTGTATGCGTTCGCGTTATGTATTTATGTAAATGCATACTCCCTCATCCCCACGTGTCTTTCTCTCCCCTTCAACTCTACCTCTACCTCTACCTCTATCTATCTACCTATCTCTCTCTTTCTCTCTCTCTCTCTCTCCCTCTCTCTCCATGTACTCACTCACGTACGTAGAGTTACGTTCGAGTACGTTCTCTCGACTGGCCGATACTAGCTAGCTCTTCGAGAGAGAGAGAGAGAGAGAGAGAGAGAGAGAGAGAGAGAGAGAGAGAGAGAGAGAGAGAGAGAGAGAGACAGACAGACAGAACAGCATACTCTCTTCCACCACCCCTTACTGGGCACCCTGTGGCGCGCGTGCGTTCCCTTGCACGCGGAGATACGTACGGAATCGCGCTCCATGCATACGTGTATGCGTAAGGCGAACCAACCACTCTATACTAACAGTACACGAATGAAAGCGCTAGAGCGAGAACGTAGTTAGGTTTCGATGAAGAGAGATGGATAGAGATAGATAGATAGATAGATAGATAGATAGATAGATAGATAGATATATAGATAGAGATAGAGAGAGAGAGAGAGAGAGAGAGAGAGAGAGAGAGAGAGAGAGAGAGAGAGAGAGATGCGGAAGGAATGTAAGCGGCGTATAAGCCAAAGGATGGAGCTACCACCGAGACTGCCGCCGCCACGGCCGTCGCCACCGCCACCGCCACCGTGCCACGATACACACGGCACATAGCATACACCGATCACATTAATCAGAGGTTATTGCGTGCATTCCTAATCATCCGGGGCCCCTAACTATTCCCAGATTCTGATTGGTGCATTACTCGGTATTTCCGGTATGATTCTGCATTCCAATTGGCCGAGCGCATCGCGCCGTCGGCCCTCGTACGGTTACGAATTTCAATTTGCCCGCCGGCACTGGGTCTCTCTCTCTCTCTTTCTCTCTTACTCTGTTTCTCTCTGTCTCTCTTCATTTTACCAAAGCTCCTCTCTTATGTGTTCTCACATCGAAACGTTTCCCTCCTCCGATAATGCGCAACTTTCACGAAAGATATTCCATACTTGAGAAAATCTATGTATATACGGAAATATATATATATATATATATATATATATATATATATGTACTCGTGTGTGTGTGTGTGTGTGTGTGTGTGTGTGTGTGTGTGTGTGTGTGTGTGTGTGTGCGTGTGTGGTAAATGTGGTAGTGGTGCATGCGGCCGGAAACGAACGAATCTATATTCGTATATGGAAAAAGGAGTCGCGAGAATGGACGAAGGGTTATCGGAAGAGATGAGAGAGAGAGAGAGAGAGAGAGAGAGAGAGAGAGAGAGAAAGTGAGAAAAAGACAGATAGAGAAAGAGAGAAGGAGAAAGAGAGAGAGAGATTGCCGACGAGAGCAAAAGTAATTTCGATTTCTGAACGCGTCGCGCGAGACTTCGATTCGCTCGCGATAATCACCGAGTAATTAACAATCCCAGTTTCAATTCGGCCGCCGCGGAAAATAGCAAATTCGTAATATCCTACAATATTGCAGTAGTGAGCGAGCGGGGCCACGGCGGTGTGCAACCGGCAAACGTCACCAACCCTTTCCCACTAGAAATCCTCGACCGAGTATACGAGCTTGCCGAATGGAGATTGGGGCCAGAATCTCTCTCTCTCTCTCTCTCTCTCTCTCTCTCTCTTTCTCTCTCTCTCTCTCTCTCTCTCTCTCTTTCTCTCTCTCTCTCTCTCTCTCTCTCTCTCTTTCTCTCTCTTGGTCCTTCCTTCTCGTGTTCGCACGCACACAGAAACAAACAAAACACAGGGATAGAAAGAGAGAAAGATAGATAGATAGATAGATACATAGATAGATAGATAGATAGATAGATAGAGAAAGAGAGAGAGAGAGAGAGAGAGAGAGAATGCGTCACTTTCCGTCTTTCCTCTCTTCGTTTCTCCCGCCAGCGCGACCGGCCACACGCGATTCTGCACATTTTCAAATTTCCTATTTGTAAATAAGCAATCAAGCATCGCGGAACCGTTCCCACCTCTCCTCCCGGTTCCCTCCTACAACTCCCACCCCCATCTCCTCTCTTCGTCACACCATACTATATCCCTTCACCTTCCTCACCCTCCTCCTCCTCCTCTTCCTCCCATTCTCTACACCCTTGGCGCTACCCGTGCCATTGGGGAATGGTAGGTACCACGCGAGCGTCAGAGGTGAGACAATTAATCATTTCAATTAACGGACAATTTGATCTCCAATCGCCGCCACCGAGAAGAATATTGGAAAGCCCGGAATATGTCGGAAGTTGTCGCCGTTCGCACTCCCTTTCTAACTTTCTATTTCTCTTTCCATTTCTCTCTTCATCTCACTCTCTCTTTCTCTCTCTCTCTCTCTCTCTCTCTCTCTCTCTCTCTCTCTCTCGCTCTATCACGCACGCGCTCGCACATATACGCCGAAATAACATCACGATTATAGAAGCTTTCCCCTCGATTTTCTATCGGCACGTTCATTTCGTTTCGTTCGATGTCCCGCGAATGACAACGGGATTATTTATTTAATGTGCGATTTATCCTTTCTCTTTTTCTTCCTTTTTTCGTTTCGCTTCTCCCTTTTTTCGTTCATTCTCTCTCTCTCTCTCTCTCTCTCTCTCTCTCTCTCTCCCTATTTTTTTTTTTTTTGAAATTTTCAGCAAATAAATATATTATATACGCTTTTAAGTAAATATTAAAGGGAAAATAATGGTAAAATTACATTATCATAAAATTTAATGAAAAACATAATTGTTGGACATATGTATATTATATCGTGCATTAAATATTAATATTTGTAATTCTGCAATCAAATGGATTTACCTAATATTTAACGATGAATAGCGTATGAAAAATTTTCATAATATTATTTTTTAATTTAGACTTTTTCTCCTGCTCGAAAAAAAGAAGAAAAAGGAACAAGAAAAGGAATGATGAAAGAGAAAGAATTTTTGCTAAAAAAAAAAAAAAAAGACGTCCCTTTCGAGTACGTTTCTCGTATTGATTGTTGGCAACATTACGCGTTGGACGATTACTCGAGCGTGTAACTTTTTCCACGCTTTCTGCTTTACAATCAATCATTCGTTTGATCGTTAAAAGGTCGTCGCAGAATGAAATCTAACGGTATAATTGCATTACAGAATTCAATAAATTCGAAGATTCAAACGGATGTATAACTACATACATAATTAGAAAAAAAGTCGACGCATATTAACAATAAAAATACCAATACTATTGGTAGCAATATTATTCTTGAATTATTATTAAAAACGATGTATAAGTACGTACTTTGGCGGATCTACATAAGTCAGCGGAATATGTACGAATATTACGAATAATATAAAATTACGAGAGAGAGAGAGAGAGAGAGAGAGAGAGAGAGAGAGAGAGAGAGAGAGAGAGAGAGAGAGAGAGAGAGACAGAGAGTAGATAAACGACGTATTTTCTCTGAATTTCTTCTTTATTCTTTTTACTTTTTAATGATTTTTATATTCCCATCAATAATATTTCACAATTATATATTTTCATTCGTGCCATCAACAAGTTACTATTACAGAAAATTTTTCACTCTACATTAAAAGATAATAACAAATGTGGTTTATCCGTCGGCTTATCCTTTTTTTTTTCTTCTTTTCTTCTAAATATAAAACAACACGGTTTTAACCTCTGACCCCGCCCAGTCCCCGCGCGTTCTCGATATTATTTTAACGATAACAGTTTAATACTTGATTGTACAATATTT
This sequence comes from Dolichovespula sylvestris, assembly GCA_918808275.2. Classification (NCBI taxonomy): domain Eukaryota; kingdom Metazoa; phylum Arthropoda; class Insecta; order Hymenoptera; family Vespidae; genus Dolichovespula; species Dolichovespula sylvestris. The sequence goes on from OU964976.1 coordinate 1,804,053, forward strand.
CGCGTTTAAAAGAAATAGAAGGAAAAAAAAGTAATAGAATAGAGGAGAAAATGTTAGTAATAGAAGTCTCATCGAAATTGAAGGGAATAAAGAGAAAGAATGAGAGAGAGAGAGAGAGAGAGAGAGAGAGAGAGAGAGAGAGAGAGGAGTGAAAAGGTAAAGTCGTTCGATGAAAAAGAAACAGAAAATGAGAGAAAGAGAGAGAGAGAGAGAGAGAGAGAGAGAGAGAGAGAGAGAGAGAGAGAGAGAGAGAGAGATAGCGCGACCTTAACGACGTTAAGAGCCGCGAATTACTTCGTGGTAAAAGTCTGATTGAGAAAACTCCGTTCTGTCTTCGACGTGCCGTATTCGAAGGAAGGCGGAATCTCCGCAGAACGAAGGCAACGGACGCGCGGAAAAATTATAAACGACGACGAAGAAACGAGATAATATAATATTAGCCATGGCAGAGGTGGTGACGATGCTGATGCCCGAGGAAAAAGAAGAGAGAAAAGGAGTAGAAGAAAAGGGAGTAAAGCCAAGGAAAAAGGAAAGGACGAGAGAAAACCACAGCCGATTAAACGGTAAAGTAGTTAGCGGCCACAATGAGTACCACGAGTCATCCGGTTTGCTACTAGTTCGAGAATTCCTCGAGAGTGAGAGAGAGAGAGAGAGAGAGAGAGAGAGAGATCGGAGAATTTTTAAAAAACGAAGAAAGAAAAAAAGAAATATACCTATCTACCTTCCTACCTATCTACCTAATAAAAATCTGTCGACTTTATTATCAAATTTCTTTCAGGCGATTTGAAGAAGAGAGAAAGAAAGAGAAGGAAAGAAATACAGAAAGAAAGAAAATCATGTACATATATATATATATATATATAATTTTTTTTTTTCATTTTTCCTTGAAATGAGATAAATCAGTATCTACGAATTTATTTGACGAGAGGTTTCAAAGAAAAAAAAAAAAAAAAAAAAGAAAAAAGAGAGAAAAAATAGAGAATAAAAAACGACGAA
>OU964976.1:1812548-1820048 GCA_918808275.2 Dolichovespula sylvestris
ATTTTTTTTTTCCATTCCTTTCATTCAGTTATCCCACGCTTCGTTTCTTCCTATTACGAACGACGATCGCAGAAATACGAAAATGAAATAAGGGAAGGGGCTGGGTAAAGCGGTAGATATATTCCTTACGGTCTATTGAAAAAGTGAGAAATAAAATGGCGATGAGAAGAGGAGCTGGTTAAAACGGCCTTTTTGGTTATTGTCGTTGAAGAGGAGTAATAAAGATAGAAGAGTAAACGGAGAAGAGCCATTGCCTCGAAGTTGCGTGGAAATCTAAGCTGTAGACATCGGCATCGTGTACGTTCTTGTGGTCGTAGTCGTGTAGTAGTCGTAGTCATAGCAGTCGTAGTAGTAGTAGTCGTAGTAGTAGCAGTCACAGAGTCGTAGTCACGCTAAACGTTTCGCCGAATGGTTGTCATTGAATCGCGAGTCGCGTTAGAGAGCGATTCATTAATTCCACTCGGAAACGTCGATTCGTACGTGTTATAGAGTTCTCGTACGAGATCCTCCTCTTCCTCCTCTTATTCCGTGATCCTCCCACCGTCACGACGACGACGACGACGACGACGACGACGACGACGACGACGACGAGGACGATGTCGACGATGTCGTCGACGTAGAAACTACGATGTCGGCGATTGCATATATCCTTCTGTACCGTTGATACACATCCACATATGTTCGTATGAGGAAGAGAGAGAGAGAGAGAGATGATACGTGTGGTTCCTATTTATTCGAGTCAGCGATGCGAGATGCCATTCAGCAATGAAAGTGTGAAAACCCCATTATACCTGAAGTCGGCGTAGTCGGTTTTTGCGCCTTCTCAAACTCCCCTTCCCCCGTTAACAGCCCCCTTTCCACCCCCCTCTTTTTTTGCTCACCCCTCCTACTCCTCTCCTTTCCTCTGCCTTTCTTCCCTCGTGTCTTCGCCACCTCCTCCTTCTCCTCCCCCTCCTCTTTCTCATCTCGCGACGATACACGACGTCACGTATGTTTATCATATACATATGTTTTCGCTTAAAGCATAAGTTGACGCGCGTTTTTCCGGATGAAAGGGTGCCTTTCTTTCCTTCCAACGATCGCGAAAAAGTGCTTTAGGAGTAGTAGGTTGGAGTGTGGGGAGGGAACGGGGGGCGGTGGTAATGGTGGTGGGGGATAGGGCGGGGGTGTTAAAGGGATACTGTGGAGTCGGTGGCGGTGGTTAAAGCGGGTGGGGATAGGAGTTCGGCGGGAGGGTGGGAGGGAGCGAGGAGGAAACAGAGAAGCGAAGTCTCGCGAAGGTACGAATTTAATTAGGCGCATGGATATGCCCCCGCGTTCGTATGCGGTGTTCTCTCTTTTTCTTTTGCAGATCTCCATTTCTTTTTCTCTGTTTCTCTTCTTTCTCTTCTTTTCTCTCTTAACGATACTGTGCGTCGCTCGCTCTTCGCGGGACGGATATACTATGTATATACGTACGTACGTACATGTATGTATCTATGTATGTATGTATATATGTACGACCGTCTCACCCGCGAGCGAATCACCCTATCTTTATTACTGTGAGATAACGCGTACGCGTACCAGCGTGGAGTTAAATAAGAGAGAAAGACAGAGTGAGTTAGCGAGAAAGAGAGATAGATAGAGATAGAGAGAGAGAGAGAGAGAGAGAGAGAGAGAGAGGGAGGGAGAGAGAGAGAGAGAGATAAAAAAGAAGAGAAGGGTTGGAAGAGGAGAATGGGGGTAGAGAATCATGAAAGGATAACGTGATTTTTCAAGCAAGTTAATAATAAGGAAAAACCCAACACAAGTTCGATCATTTTAACCGAAAGAAAAACTTTATTATGTATGGGTACTTGTTATACATAAGAAAGGAAGAGTAATCGTTGTAATCCCCACCACCATCACCACCATCACCACCATCACCACCATCATCCTCCCTACCTCTTCTTCTTTCTGTCCTTTTTTTTTACTTTCTTTTTTCTTCTTTCCTTTTTTTTTTTTTCTTTTTTTTACTAGCGAATAGATCCGACGAGACCTCGCGTTGAAATCGATCGGAATAAAGCGAGTATGCTAATGAAGTATCGTGGTAAACGTATATGCAATTATACTGTCTCAAAGAGAAAGAAAGAGAGAAAGAGAAGAAAAGAGAGAGAGAGAGAGAGAGAGAGAGAGAGAGACAGGGAGAGAAAGAGAGAGAGAAAATGAAATGCTTGCGATAAGGAAAAACGAGATCGACTATCGTCGACGCTTGACGTGCTTTACGTTTCGAACGTAAAGAAAAGAGAGAGAGGAAGAGAGAGAGAGAGAGAGAGAGAGAGAGAGAGAGAGAGAGAGAGAGAGAGAGAAGAAAGTAAGAAAGAGAGGAAGAAAATGTGGGACAAAGCACCCTCCCAACGACGACACAAAAAGGGGAGGGAGAGAGCGCTTGTATTATTTATTCTTTTTTTTTTTCTCTTTTTCAAACACGTGTTCCACACATAGTCCTATCAAACTCAAACGGAACATTCAAATTTCTCGTCTTGATAATGCTACGAGTAACATGATCGTACCGTTCGTACGTTCGTTCGTTCATTCGTTAGGTCGGCCGAACGTTCGTATAGTGCGCCGTTACGGCGCGGCGCGGCGGTCGATCGCTGTTCTCGGTGCTGCTTTATCATAAATTATAATTAACCGCATAAATATGCATTCGACCGTGGCATAATTCGACCAATAACAGTAAATTACTCATGAGGCGGAGCGGCTCGTCGCTGCCGTGCCACTCGACGCCGCAATCCCAGCCAAACACGGACGCGAGCCTCATCGCGCGCGACCACCACCATCCCCCTCACACTCTCATCCCTCTCTTCTCATCAACCTCTCTCTCTCTCTCTCTCTCTCTCTCTCTCTCTCTCTCTCTCTGTTTCTCTCTTACACTAACACATACACTCACTCACTCACTCACTCATTGACTCACACGTACACGTATAATTCTCGTTGCACGTTTTCCCTCTCTTTCGCACTACGTGCTGCGAGACCGCGTCGACTAGTTCGCTGGCGCAGCCCCGACGATAATGCGATTAATTGGTATTGCTAATCGCCGATAATTAATATAAATAGATGAGTGCAATTATTAGTGGAGCGCGGCTCCGATTCGACCGCCATTTCTACCGACAGTGACGACGGGGCCACTGTTCTATTTCTTTTATGTTTTGACAAACTTTATATATATATATATATATATATATATATATATATATATATATATATAAAATAACGTTAATACATTCACACTGTCAGAACAGTTTTAAATAAAAAGTATCTGTAGACTTATCCATCCAATTTCTCCTGTAAATACTTTTGATGTATAATAGATAAAAGATAATTCGTCGTCGTAATTTTCACATTGGATAATTAATCTTGTTAAAACAGTATACTTTGCGTCTGCAACAGTATACTTTTCTTTTCTTTTCTTTTCTTTTCTTTTCTTTTCTTTTCTTTTTTTTCTTTTTTTAATGTTACAAAAGAAATCTGAAAAATATTTCCTTATAAATAAAGTTCAAATGAAAATTTAAATGACGCGATTCTTATGGCAGCTCCTCCTACGTGTCAACAATGTTCGATAAATTTCTTTCCGTTCGATGTACTTCCTTCTTGTAATCATTTGAAATAATATACAGACTAGATATTATTACCTAATTGCTATGCATATATATTCGTAACGAATGTTGAGATTTACGATTATCACATCTATGACATCTTCGACTCGACTGATTCCAAGAAGACATTAGGTATAAAGAAACGAATCGACAAACGAAAAAAAAAAAAAGAAACGAGAAAGAAAAAAGAGAAACGATAATATACAACCACCACTAATCTTGCCCCCCTCCCCAAACAAACATACGTGACTAATATAAATATTCATTTCCGATAAATGTATTTATATAATTTTTTCTCGCGATATGATTGTGTATCTTCAAATGAAAAAAAAAAAAAAAAGAAAAATACGTGCATTTCTAAAAACCTTCATTATCCAAATAAAAAGAGAACGACCTCGTAGGAACTTCTACGAAACTAATTGCCGTAACTACATACATTTCGTTACGAAACACCCTGTATAAATAAATGTATGACGGCTTTGAAAGAAACCGCTGCTAGACGGCCGAAGCCGAGAACATGCGTTGGTTGGCACGAGTATCCGTGCTTTGACCGACATAAATTCAGGGAAAAGCGAACGAAGAGAAAGAAGGGAACAAGAAGAAGAAGAAGAAGAAGAAGAAGAGGAGGAGGAGGAGGAGGATGAGGAAGAAGAGAAGGAGGAAGAGGAGAAGGAGGAGGAAAAGGAAGAAGAGAGGGGATAACACGCAGGCAGCCTATAAGCCGACTTAGCCGCCTTCGAGTCTAGAGATTGGAATGCTGACAAAAGAAAAAAAAAAGAAGAAGAAAAAAAGAAAAAGGAGGAGGAGGAGGAGGGAAAAAAAAGAAAATATGTGTCGCGTGAGGAGGTGTCGGCGGCCGATTTTAGTGGAATTCTACTCAAGACTTCTGGCGTAGGTCAGTTTTGTTTTGGCGCACGTGTATTGAAACCAAACGAGCTCATGCTCCGTCTATCTCTTTCCCTCTTTCGCACGGACGTGACAAGAATCTCAAGTTGGAATAATACGAACAAAATCGTTCTCGATTTGTTTTCTTTTTAAATGTTTCTAGTAACAACGAACAACAATATATATATATATATATATATATATATATATATATATATAAATTCAATCTATCAGTTATAATTAAAAGATATTTATTTAATAAATTTTTAATATCAACGATATAATTAATTAAAATAAATTATATATCGTTTAATCATTTAAATGGCTTCCCATCCTTTTCTCACCGGCGATTCGAATAATGAATAACAATTTTCTCAGAAAAGAATTAGTCGCTTTCAAATGGTTCCTCTTCTTACAATTACAATAAATATCGTACGAATCGAACGAGTTTGAATCTTTAAATAAATAAAAATCAAATTTCATTATAAACGATTAACTGATAAAACGACCGATTAAACGTTTAATAATTGGATATCCAGCAATAAACAATACACAAATAAACAATATACTTTTGACTCTACTTCGTACCAAACGTTAATAAAACTTTTCGGTAGACCTAATACATAAATTGCAATATGTACTGTGCGCTATGCGTATATACATACACACACACACACACACACACACGCGAGTGTATATGCGTATACGTGTACTATACGAAAGAATTTACTGCAATCGGAGATGCGATCAAAAGGAAGGAATAAAGGAACGAAAAGGGGTAAATAGAAGAACGAGAATGAGAAGTCGAGAAGCGGGGGAGAGGGTGAGACAGTCGAGGGAGAGAGAGAGAGAGACGGGAGGAACGGGGTGGAGGGGTGGTTGGGGAGGAAACTCTACACCGGCAGACTTTACGCACAATTAATTTCCTCAATAATTCCTAATCGAAGGCGAAAACCGTAGGAGGCATATAGAACGGGTTGGCGTTCGCACACGAATCCCTTCGCTACCAAGGAGGACGACGACGACAACGACGACGACGACGACGACGAGGACGATAGTAGTGGTTGCTTGTACGAGTAAATGGAATGGGATGAGGTGGTTAGGGATGCAAAGGGTGGTACGAGCGAAAGGGGGGGATAGGAAAGGGGCGGTGGTACGGGGCGGTGAGGGGAGGGTACGAGCGAGTGCACTTTCATTCCTCTCCACCCTCTCTCTCTCCCTCTCCCTCTTTCTCTCTCTCTCTCTCTCTCTCTCTCTCTCTCTCTCTCTCTCTCTCTCTTACGGCTTCCTGCGTCTTCGCTAATAATTATGTGTACGTTAATTAATTGACTAATTATTATTCCAGCTACGCTGAGAAGGAATTTCACGGAGAGAGCAGCAACGCCGGCAGCTTCAACGCGCAACCTCCTCCTCCTCCTCCTCCTCCTCCTCCACCACCTCCTCTTCATCTTCCTCTTCATCCTCCTCCTCATCTTCCTCCTCTTTCCATCCATCCTCCACCACCATTTCCACCTTCTCTTTTCCTCACTCTCTCTCACTCTCTCTCTCTCTCTCTCTCTCTCTCTCTCTCTCTCTCTCTTTACTTCCTTCCTTCCGTTTGCGAAGAGAGAGAGAAAGAGAGAGAGAGAGAGAGGAGGTGGAACATGGAGAGTCGGAGAACGAACGATCATTATTTCCATGCCCGTTGCGGATTTCTTCTTCATTGCCCTTTTGCTCCTTCCTCGGTTTCGTTTCGATGTAATCGTTCAACGAACGATTAACAAAAATTAAAAACAGGAATATCAATGTACCAGCCGAAAGAAAATCTTTTATCTTACGGTGGCCCGATCGAATTCTATTAACCATTACGATATTATGTCCAACAGATGGATAATATATATGTATATAGATATATATCGTTAACTCGACGATAACAATCGAATTTAATCTCAAATCGTACATCTTAATTAGATCTAATTAGAAATAGTAAGAAAGATAAAAAAAAAGAAAAAAGAAAGGAAGAAACCGGGGGTGGGGAAGAAAGAAGTTAGGTAATTGGATACGTTGAAAAAATCAAATGAACTATGTAATAATTACATTTCGAAAGATACGCGGTTTCTGTTACTCGTATTTTTTCAATCAACGACAAAATTGATGTACTATCTCTCTCTCTCTCTCTCTCTCTCTCTCTCTCTCTCTCTCTCTCTCTCTCTCTCTCTCTTCTGCTTCTCTCCATTCCTTCTTCCCTTCTTCTTTTTTCCATTTCTTTTTTTCCATCGTCAAACGGGAAAAGGGAATGAGGAGAATAAAATAGATGATAATAGAGAAGGAGAAAGAAAGAAAGAAAGAGAGGAGTTAAATAAATAGATAGATAAATAGATACAAACAGAGAATGAGTGAGATAGAAGGAAAGAGAGAGAGAGAGAGAGAGAGAGAGAGTAGTTAGTAATCGTGAGATCTTCTTCACAACAACGACGACTCGGCGACGGCTGGTAGACGACGACGACGACGACGACGACGACGACGGCATCGGTATACGGCCTCGGCATTGTGTCTCCCATTGTCATAATCCATAGACGAGACCGTAAATCGGCAGGAAGGCTGCAAGAACGTTCGATATATCAATCCACGTCGGGCTCTATTTGCTGGTAATTAATCACGCCCACATCCGACGGCGTACTTAACATCCGGAGCATTAAACGCGAAGTTTCGAAGACCGACGTCGTGATGTATCGTTTCGTGCTATTCCACCTCCACCTTTCCCCTACCACCTCTCACCCCTCTCCACCAATCTCCATTCTCCATCCTCCATCCTCCATCCTTTCCTTTGGCTCTCTCTCTCTCTCTCTCTCTATCTCTCTCTCTTTCTCTTTCATTCTTTCTCGTCTTTTCTTCGAATCTAAGGGTTATTGTTAGAGAGAGAAAGAGAGAAAGTTCGAAGAAAGTGTCGAGTTCATAGTCTTGGTCGTAGTCGATCGAAAGAAAGATATCTTATACAACTTCATTGTTAAAAGAAAGA
>OU964976.1:1830048-1832548 GCA_918808275.2 Dolichovespula sylvestris
TATTATTATTATTATTATTATTATTATTATTATTATTATTATTATTATAGAGCCTGGGCATATCACCCTATCCCCCTCTTATTCTCTCCACGATCCCCTCCCCTCCCTCTCAGTTCCTTCTACCATTTCTTTCATTCTTTCTTACTTACTTACTTTCTCTCTTTCTTTTTTGCTTTCTTGATGACGAAGCGATTCACAAACGAACGAAAGAACGAACGAACGAATCCAAGTATTCACGAAGATTAAAAATTATACGATCTATGTTTCAGTTACTGTCTTCTTATTGGATCGGTGTTTCTCAATGTTGATAGGTGGGAAAGAGCGGAGGTTGGAGGAAGAGGGGAGGTATCAATTTTAGACGTCGATTACAAAAATCACGTTATTGTTCGTCACATTATGATTAGTATATGTAATTCCATCGTTCCCCGCCCTCATACCAGAAAAAATCATTATTATGGTAGAGGGAACATTAAAATTTCCGAAGCGTTGAGATTGTCTCATAATCTCAACAAAATATTGAAGAACGCTGCTTTGGAGAAATGTCGATGGTTGATTGGCACGATGTTTTCAAAGATTTTATTTTTATTAAGTAAAAAAAGAAAAAATATGTTAGTTATTGTTCCTCTTCTTTTCTTTTCTTTTCTCTTTCTAATACGTCGATATCGATAACAGAAGAGAAAACGGATGTTTATAAATTTCATGCGAAATGACGTATAAATTATTTTATAATTTATTTTTCTAATTTTTTTTTCTTTTCGTTTTTTTTTTTGCCTCGATCATAACTTCCGATCATAACCAACACGCTTTTCACATACGTTTCAGTCGATTGCTCCTGCAAATGATTGTGTAACATTAGATGATTATGATTCCTCCTTGTCCGATTGTATCTTTGATTTGTAAACAAAGTCGGAAAAATAAGGCGTTAACTCGATGACGGTTGAATTTAAATCGAAACGATTCGGAGGGAAATTATTTCTTGTTATAACGTTGATATATTTATGTATGTACGTACGTACGTGCATACGTATATACCCGTACATACGTATTCGTATACATTTATATATATATATATATATATATATATATATATATATATATATAACACGTATATATCTACATCGTGAATGAATAATTCCCAATTATCTGGAATCGCCATATTTAGTAAAATTGCCTAAATCGTTACACGCACGCCCGATCACAATAATGCGATTCGAAAATGAAACTTCGTGCGTCGGAGCGCTGCGATGATGCACGCGGTGTTGTATTCCTCCCAATACACCACCCTCCACCCTCCATCCATCCATCCCACGCTCCCTCCATCCCACCCACCTTTCCCCTCGTGCGTTGCATCGTCGGGATATATATCGTATTATTCGAGGCGCGAATCCCAGCACCCCACCTCGGCTCTTCGCGATTAATCGACTCTAACGAACGAAAAGCTTTCGTCATCGTCGTCGTCATCGTCGAATAAAAAATGAAAAATATAGATAAGAAAAAGAAAAAGAAAAGGAAAAAGAAGTTGATAACAAAAGAATAAAATATACCCCTACCACAAAAATAATAACAAATTAAAAACATTTATATATATATATATATATATATATATATATATAAATTACAAATAATAAGAAATATTTTACCAATATATATAAAATAATTGACAAATTAAATTTACGTTTGTGATATTTTTCATTTTCGTAATATATCCATAAAATATCGATTTCAAGTCACGATAATAGCTCCTCGATGGGGGATCGATAAAACAGTATCGAGTAATTAAAGATTAGCATAAATGTCAACTACGAGAAAAGAAAAAGTCGAATTATCGTAAACGGGCTTCTTCTTCTTCTTGTTATTATTATTATTGTTATTATCATTATTATTATTATAATTATCATCATCATCATTATTATTATTATTATTATTATTATCATTATCATTATTATTATTATTATTATTATTATTATTATTATTATTATTATTATTATTATTATTATTATTATTATTGTTATTATTACTGTTATTATTATTGTTATTGTTATTATACTTTCTCGTATTCTTAAAACGAGAGAACGAAATCCAACTTAGCATAATCGATTTCTCTAGGTTAGTTACTTTAATCGTTATTATACATCCACGAACTAAGGTAGTAAGAAATATTTTCATATTTTACAATGGGTTATTACCAAGAAGACTACGATTCTTTTTATGCGCCTCGATGATTGATAATTGTGCCGTCGGAATGTTTTTGCACGGTATTCTTATTGCAATCGTAATATACTATTTTTAATGATTATCTACGTCATGATCCTGAGAGAGAGAGAGGGGAGGTGAACGAAAGAAGAAGAAATATATATATATATATATATATATATATATATATATTCACGTACGACTAACAACCAACGCGAGATTATAATTCGTAATAACAAACTCGCTTGACTATTTTTCTTCTTCCTTATGCGTAACGATTATTATTGAATTGCGAATATTTATGCAA
>OU964976.1:1835388-1837888 GCA_918808275.2 Dolichovespula sylvestris
TTTCTTCGTCTTATCGATCCATCTCGTTCCGATCGAATACTTAACCGTTTAAAACCCTCGTTTACATTTATCTCAATATAACGAGTGACTTATCGAATTCTTGGTAAAATAAAAAATTGCACCGACGAGAAACATAAAAGGAAAGAGAAGAAAGGGGACGCGTAACAAAAGGACAGAAAGAGAAGAAAAGCGAAGGAGAAGATAAAACCCAAAAAGAAAAATGAAGAAAAGAAAAGAAAGAAAGTAATCTGTAGAACGAATCACGTCGAGGATACGAGATCGAACGATTGAAATAAAGGGAAAAGAAAAAGGAACGATGAATTCGAATGAATAAATTCAAAAAAAAAAAAATAATAAAAGAAAAGGAACAAAAAAAATGTAAAAGAAAAAAAATCGCATACCTAATCGGAATGAATGCCCGAAGTATTCGAGAATAACTTACACGAAATGGAAAGACGAAGGGGCTCGGGCATCAAGCAATTAGCATAACATTTTGGTGGCCGGCAGGAGGCAATAATTGCACCGATGTAAACCGATATCTGTTCCTCGCAGCACACCGTAAACGTGGTTCCTCGTTTCGAGGGTATCGAGAGAGATAGACATAGACATAGAGAGAGAGAGAGAGAGAGAGAGAGAGAGAGAGAGAGAGAGAGAGAGAATTCACCGTTTCTCTCTTTCTCTCTCTCTCTCTCTCTCTCTCTCATAGATATACATACGTATAGAGAGAAACACACACATATATGTGTACACACAGTACACTGCCTGGCTTCGCACGCATCGCGTATCGAAGGGATTTTGTTGGTGGAAAACGCTCGGCGAAATCGTGCTCGCTTCGACCATACCCTCCCCCGCCGTCCACCTCCACCATCCTCTCCCACCCCCTCCTCCCACTCCTCTTCACTTCTCACCATACCACCACTGACTCGTCCCAGCCGCGCGGAAACGAGCGGTATACTCGTGTTTAGATATCGTTAAACCACACTTTCGACACTACCATTATGTAGAGCACATGGCGGAGTACGATAAGTCGAACAATGGAACGAGTTCGGGCTGCTACGCGGATACAACACGCGCCGGGGGCTTTACCTACTCTCTGAGAGGGAGGAAAGAGGGAGGAAGGGAGGGAGAAAGAGAGAGAGAGAGAGAAACTCTTTCGACCCTTCCACGAAATCGATCTCTTCTATCACTACCATCGTATCTCTATTTCTCTGTCTGTTTCTCTCTCTCTCTCTCTCTCTCTCTCTCTCTCTCTCTCTCTCTCTCTATCTATCTATCTATCTATCTATCTATCTATCTTTCTCTCGTTTGTACGCTTTTTAATTTTTTTATCCTTGTTTTTTTTTCATTTCATTTTCTCAATCTGTTGTCCCATTCAAATATCTTTAGCAACGAGTAAAGATGACAAGGTAAATTAACGAACACCGAGAAGAAAATTATTTCCTTATTGGCCCGTACGTCATTTCGTACGGATTAAACTTTGATTAATAGAACGAATTTATTCCGATGAAGTATTTTGTTATGAAGAATAAAAAGAAGAAAAGAAAAAGAAAGAAAAAGAAAGAGAGAGAGAGAGAGAGAAAGGGAGAGAAGGGTATTCATCATATCATTCCCACGTTTGTTTTTCCAGTATCTGAGAAATCTCAGAACGAGATTATTCTCTCGTTGAACGATTTAGTACTTGAATAATTCTGAGAGATACGATGGACCATGAAATAAATTCGATGGCTTTTTTAAGAGTTATCCGTGAAATCGTGATACGAATCGTCGAATAATCTCGATTCGCGCCGAGCTCTCAGACATTTGCGTTTGAAATTTCTCGCTCGATAGGTATTGTTAATACATATATTATTATTATTATTATTATTATTATTATTATCATTATCATCATCATCATTATTATCATTATTAGTATCATTCATTACTGTTGTTATCATTATTGTTATCATCAATCCGGCTTTCCTTGCCCTTGTCTAATCGTATGCAAGATAGAATTAATTCTGGGCCCTAACAGAGGATGATAATATTCGAAAGGGAAATAATATTTCTTCGATATGAAATGAGACATGATGACAGAGAGAAAGAGAGAAAGAGAGAGAGAGAGAGAGAGAGAGAGAGAGAGAGGATATGATAGAGAACAACTCGCGGTCCAATTTTAGCGTGACTGTTAAGTAGCAAAAAATAATACCTTTTATTGCTACGATCTTTACGATCTGTACTGTATCGAGTATAAAGTAGATAATAAAGAAAGACGAGCGAATGCGAATACGCGCTCGCCCGCAGATAATGGCCGGTATTACGCGCGTATTACTCACTGCATTACCATTTTTATTACAGCCTCCCTTTTTTCTCTATTTTTTTTCCTCCTTCTTTTTCTTTACGATCTACTTTTCTTACAAGTTTGCCGCGAGAACGTTCGATCTAGGAACGCCTCGATCAAGGTCGGAAACATCGCTCAAGCTCGACCATACCATTTTTTTCCCACCTCTAACAAAATTTAACG
>OU964976.1:1840388-1845388 GCA_918808275.2 Dolichovespula sylvestris
TATCGAGCCCGCGCTCTCGGCCATTTTCTTTCGTGGATATTTTTATTCGCCCTAACGAGAAAAATATGTCCGAACGGACGTCGGTTCTCAAGTTTTACTCTTTAACTAACGCGCATATTTGACGAAACCGTATTTTTCGCCCTGTTTCTTCTTCTTTTTTTTTTTTTTTTTTTTTTTTTTACTTTCTTTTCTCTTTTTTCCTTAACATCATAAAAATGGAGAGAGAGAGAGAGAGAGAGAGAGAGAGAGGGAGAGAGAGAGGGAGAGAGAAATAAATAGATAGTTCGTAGACGGATGGATGAAAGGAGAAACATAATTACGAGAAGAAAAAAATAAGTTTATCCTATGAAACAGAAGTAGAAGTACATTTCATCGACGTAATACGTATGTATATCGATGTAAGAATGCGGGAAAAGTGAACATTCGAAGGCGAGACTTCTTTCTTTTTATTATCATGCGATTACGCTAGGTCTTAACACCACGTATAATCTAATTTCGACGATTTCGTAAACAACGAGAAGGGGTTTGTCCTTTTGTGTTTTTTTCCCCTTTCTTTAGTTTTTTCTTTTCTTTTTTTTTTCTTCCTCTTTTCTCTTTTTGGTCATTCTCTTTACTTGGACCTCTCCCGATTCCACGTATTGTCGCGAATGAGAACCGTTTCGTTTTATTCGATACAAAGGCGTAGTGCCTCTCAACGGCGACTGTACGGCGACTCGAGCCGTTCCCGCCGCCACGTGACGTAACAATATAAATACGCGAGTCGGCGTATTAATAAATTCTCCATTTAATCTTATCTTTTACAATAAATATTGATACGAAACTTAAGTTGCGCTATCGCCGACTACGAAACTCGCTTCTATGCCCTCTTTCTCTCTCTCTCTCTCTCTCTCTCTCTCTCTCTCTCTCTCTCTCTTTCTATTTCTCTCTCATTTCAGAAAGAGAGAGGAGAGGAAAATATATGTATATATATTTATTTACGTATATATATATATATATATATGTATGTATATTTATTTATATAGGTATTTATATATGTATATTAATATGTATATATATATATATATATATACCCTTACATACATTTAAAATAATAATTCGCCTAATCTCCGCCGTCTATATTCCGCTACGAATGCGAACGACCATGAGACACTCTCCGAGGGCCTTATCTTAACAAAATAACTGCGCAATTAGAAACGACGTGACTGTATCAAAAGTTACTGCCGATGTCGAATAACAGAGAAAGAGTAATTAAGCCCGAAGAAAGAGAGAACAGAGAGAAAGAGAAAGAGAAAGAGAGAGAGAGAGAGAGAGAGAGAGAGAGAGAGAGAGAGAGAGAGAAGGAGACGGAGAGGGAGGAGGAGGAGATTTCAATGATTTCAGGGAACAAACAATGATGATGAAAAGTTAAAATTGAAGATTTGAAATGAAATATGAAAAAAGGAAGATAGAGAGAGAGAGAGAGAGAGAGAGAGAGAGAGATTTCGATGATTTCATGGATCAAACATCGATGATAGAAAGTATAAATAAAAATTTCGAAGTGAAATATGAAGAGAAAGATTTCAATGATTTCGAGTAACAGAGAGCTACGATGGAAAGTAAAAAATTGTAGGTTCCAAATGAAATATGACAAGAAAAAAGAAAGAAAGAGAAAGAGAGAGAATAGATTAATAAAAGCCATGCATCTCCGTTTCTTTCTATATTCTTAAGTTGTGTCGAATAAATGTTTCTATTTTTCCCTCTCCCCCCCCCCCTCTCTTCTCCTCTCTATTTGTGGGTGCACACGATCGACGAAAGGAATTATCGAGGTTGCGCGCGCGCGAACGCGTACGTACATTTCGAGATACATGCACTCTCGTACATTTCGCGGTATTATTTTCAAACGGTTAATTATCCGCGAGTGAAATTATGCCATTACACGATAATTACATCGGAGCGAGCGAGCACGGCGGCGGCGGCGGCAACGGCGGCGTGTACACACAACGACGGACACAGAGAGAGATAGAGAGATAGACAGAGAGAGAGAGACAGAAAGAGAGAGAGAGAGAGAGAGAGGAATAGAGAGAAAGAGAGAGAGGGAGAGAGAGAGTGAGAGAGTGAGAGAGAAAGAGAAGGAGAGTGAGAGAGTACACGGACTATCTGAATGTTGTTTCACGCCCGAGTCACCTTGATGGATATTTTCCATTCTAAGTTCTCCCATTGATTATAGTAATCATCGGCGTACAACAAATTTCGTCTCTCTCCCTCCCTCTCTCTCTCTCTCTCTCTCTCTCTCTCTCTCGACGGCGATGCCAATGACGACAACGACGTTATACTTCGTTCTTGTATACATATGTATATATCTATATATGTATATTTTCTACGTACTCACGTAGAGAAAGAGAAAGAGAATCGGACATGCATCTACGAATATTATGCGCCTCGCAATGCGCCTCATCATACAACGTGTACGCACACACACACGCACGCACGCACGCGAATATATATATATATATATATATATATATATATATATATATATATAAATGCACAGGTTCAACTCTACGACATACCGAGAAAAAGAGAGAGAGAAAGAGAAAGAGAAAGAGAAAGAGAAAAAGAGAGAGAGAGAGAGAGAGAGACCAGTGGATATCAGAACGAATGTCTTCGTCCGAGACTGAAAAACTAATTTCGACCTTTTTCCCAACGTCGAGACAGAAAGCTAAAAGCAGAGAGAGAGAGAGAGAGAGAGAGAGAGAGAGAGAGAGAGAGAGAGAGAGAGAGAAAATATACACAAGGGAGAAAGAAAAAAAGTTGAAAAAAATATATCGTCCATCCTCGTTCCGGTGGATAGAGAATTGAAAAAAGAAAAAAAAAATATAAAAAAAGGGGAAGTGTTCCTTCGAGATTCAAGGATGATCGTGCTCGTGAAGAGCAAGAGAAAGAGAGAGACAGAGGCAGAGAGAGAGAGAGAGAGAGAGATAGAACGCGTTGGTTGAGCGTCGCTGCATTAATAATATACGATAGCCGTAATGGCATCGGGCGTATACGAACGTATATATTGTATAATAACTTCCAAGGCCTTATAAACGTTTATTATTTACCGCGTAACGTAATGGCAAGCAGGCCTTCGCTTCTCTCCATTATTAAAAATAATACTATAACAGTGTCGTTCTCCTCTCCTCTTCGCCTCTTCCTTCTCTTTATCCTCGCTCCCCCTCCCCCTCCTTCACAACATCCACCACCGCCGTCGCCGCCGCCACCACCTCCTCCTCCTTCTCCTCGTCCTCCTCCGCCATATACTCATCGTTGTCTCCCACCTCAACCGCCACCTCCGCGTCTTCCGCCGCTCCTCGTTCTTCCTTTTGTTCGTCGAATAAAATTATTGCGCGCGCGATCGTCTGCCAACGAAATGGAGGTGGGGAAATTTTTCAAGGCGTAAGCGGACTCGCAACGAAGAGCCAGCTGCGCGATCAAATGAATGTATGTATGCATGTATCTATGTATGTATATATATATGTATATATGTATATATTAATGTATCTATGATTATACTATATATGTATGTATGTACGTAAGAATGTATATGCATCTATGCATGCATACGTAAATATGTGTGCCAATGTGTTTTCCTCTCCCTCTACCTCTACCATTCAACCACCCCCGTCTCTCTCTCTCTCTCTTTCTCTCTCACTCTCTCTTTCACTCTCTCTCTCTCTCTCTCTCTCTCTCTCTCTCTCTATCTCTTTCTCTCTCTCTCCCTTTTTAAAATATATATATGTTTCCAAGATTTATTCCTTCGTATTTCTCGGCAAATTTCGTGGAGCCTTTAAACGGTAGGATAGTTTCGAACGAGGTTAAAACTTTTTAGATGTAAAAGTTTCGAGACGCGAGTCGCCGCTCGTGTTCTGCCGAGAATTTACGAGTTTTCGCTCTCTCTCTCTCTCTCTCTCTATCTCTATCTCTATCTATCTATCTATCTATCTCTCTATCTATCTATTTATCTATCCATCTATCTATCAATCTCTATCTTCTATGTCTTTAACTCACCCTCTTTTATCTAAGAGGACACACAGACGCGTGTACGTGAGAGCGCATGTACGCGTTAAAAAGAAGCAAAATAATACTACTTAATATAAACGTATGTATGGTATATTTAAAACGTTCGAGGATTTAACACGGATCCCATAAGCCTCATCGATAATCGCGTACGTTTTCATTCTCTACGTATTTTCGAACCGCGATGAACGTTAATAGTGGCACTGTTTAACGTCGAGAGCACGCGTAGGGTCGCGGAACGAAAAAGAAAAAGGGAAGTGTACTGAAAAAGAGAGAGCAAAAGAGAGAGAGAGAGAGAAAGAAAGAAAAAGAGAGAAATCGTGCGTGTTGGAGAGACGGATTTTTTTTTCAAAAGAGGGGGCGACATTATTGCGCCGGTTAAGAGGCAACCTTCATATATGTATTTTCTCTGCTATATCCCTTGCGATCTCCTCTTCCTCTTCCTCCTCCTCTCTCTCTCTTTTTCTCTCTTTCTCTCTCCTTCTCCACCTGCTCACATTTCTCTATTTGCACGAGCGGAAAACACGCGTGTTATTTCCTCGATATATCTAGACTATCCTAGATATATATATATATATATATATATATATATATATATATATACAAGCGTTTAAAAAAGGAAAAGAGTAACTCTTGAGAGGCGAAACTCTTGGTTCGTTCAAAAATAATCTACCAAATAAAATACATCGGATCGTTTGAACTTGAGTAACATCGGTGAACGTCTTTGCTATTAATCGTATCTTCTCTCTCTCTCTCTCTCTCTCTCTCTTGGTCTCTTTTCCTCTCTTTCTAGATATTTAAAAATCGACGACTTGACTCTGCGAGGGCAAATTCTCGCGCGCGTGTCACCGAACCACGCTTCGTTTTGCAGGAATCTATAAAAAAAAGTTCGTGGAATAAAAAAGGATTCGACGAAACAAAAAGAGAAACAAAAAAGAAAACAGAAAAGAAAGAAATAAAAAAGT
>OU964976.1:1852888-1855388 GCA_918808275.2 Dolichovespula sylvestris
TTCGATCAAGAAATTACACGATTACATTGTCGAATCGCGGGCCACGATCGAACTCGAAGGTGCGAGAGAGATAGGGTGATAGTTGGAACGAGAATAAGAGAGAAAAGGGAGAGAGAGAGAGAGAGAGAGAGAGAGAGAGGAGGGGAGAGAGAGAACTATTCGTTTCGACAGGACGACGAAGGACCGTAGAACGGACAGAACGATCCCGCGTACTTAAACAAAACGACGCTTAATGCGCCAGCAAACACGCGAGAGTGAATCTATCGATCGAAGCGTGCTCGGCCTAGCCTTTTAAAGTGGGAGAGAGAGACAGAGAGATAGAGAGAGCGAGAGAGAGAGAGAGAGAGAGAGAGAGAGAGAGAGAGAGAGAGAGAGGAAGGAAGACAGACAAACAGACAGACAGACAGACAGAGAATGGACGATTCGTAAACGCGAATGAAACGACATGGATGAGTGTGAGAGAAAGAGAGAAAGAGAGAGAAAGAGAGAGAGAGAGAGAGAGGATATTGGTGGAAATTGCTTCGGTGAGCGAGCGCGATCGGTCGACTCGAAGCCGATTTCGGTTTTATCGTTCGCGTTTCGTGCTTCGCCGACAATGACCTCGGCAACGACGTGCCGCAACGACGTGCCGAGAGAAAGAGAGAAAGAGAAAGAGAGAGAGAAACGGTGAGAGGAAGCATCGAGAGAACAACAACTACAACGACGACCACGACCACGACGACGACGACGACGACACAACAACAACAACAACAACAACAACAACGGTCGATCGCCTGAATGACAAACAGGAACGTTTACGACAAAGGATGATCTCGTGGATTGCCTGCTAGGGCTACTATGAAAGAGAGAGAGAGAGAGAGAGAGAGAGAGAGAGAGAGAGAGAGAGAGAGAGAAAGAGAGTGGGAAGAGGTGGGAGAAATAGGAGAGATTTGGTAACTCGAGGACTCTATTTTATCGGGGTTAACAGAAGACGATGACCAACGGGAATCTAGATGCTTCTCTATTATTATCGATTGGACAGGATAATTTTATTATTCGCTCGTTCAACTAGATCGATATGTGTACATTCCGTATAAGATGTGTGTGTGTGTGTGTGTGTGTTGTGTGTGGGATAGAAAAAGATAGATGATTAACACGTTGTAACGATCTTGCACAAATCGATATATTTGTCTTCATAACTTTTAATCATTTTAATAGATGAGAGATATATAACTGTAAACGGGGGATGAGAGAGGAAAAGAGGGAAGACGAAAGAGATGACATTATCATACCATTCTACGTTAGACTTAACTCTTGTTGGAAACTATTAGATTGTACGTACGTGAAATTTAACCCTCCTCATTGTGAAGGGCGTTCATCGTGCCGGACGTGTGAACACGGTATCTTTTGCCTTAGAAAATTCCACGATTCACAATTCTGACGTGACACGTCAATTTGGTTAATATAACGGTTTTCTTACTGATTTGTTTTATTTAAAAATTGCTTTCGAAGTGTGCGCGTATGTGGCACGCGCGAGCGTTCGAGCGTGCGTGTGTAACTATGTATCTAAACGTATGTACGTATGCATATGAGATATCAAAAGTAGAAAAAGAGAAAAAATGAAAAAATGAGAAAAAGAAATCGAAGCAAAAGGTGGTGACCGAGAAGAAATGAAGGTAATAATTATAGTACCAGGAGTTAAATAAAGTTTATAAAATCAGAGTGGCAATCGCAAAAAAAGATTTTGCATTTAACGCATTAACGATAAGAAAAAGGAATTATATATATATATATATATATATATATATATATATATATATATATATTCCCATTTTTTTCGATGTTACGAATATAAACGAAATAATGATGATAACGATGACGATGACGACGACGATAATGGATATTGACGATATCGCACAATTCAAAATTTTCTTCGTCGTTTAAAAAACTTTTCGAACAGATGTTCTCGCATAGCTTTCTCATATTTTCCTTTTACTTTATTCCTTACGATCGATTTCCGTGGAAGCCGTAGAGGTAAGTACTTAGGTTAGATGTATCTATATAGAGGAAAGAAAATGATCGATAACGCGTCGGACGATAAAACGATTAGAAAAAGATGTTAACGCGTCAGCGGACACCTCGTTTACACGGTGCTTGCGCTTGCTTATTTCTCGTAGATCTTAACGATCGAGAACGAAAAAGGAGAGAAAAAAACAAGAGAAAAGAAAAAAAGAAAATAATAGAGAGAGAGAGAGAGAGAGAGAGAGAGAGAGAGAGAGAGAGAGAGAGAGAGAGAGAGAGAGAGAGAGAGAGAGAGAGAGTTAGAATAATTACTATGTATTATACGAAACTCAATCAAATTCGATTTCGATTTCGAACTCGATTTCGATCGAGTTTGTTCCTCATTTTACCAGAAAAGGAAAGAGAGAGAGAGAGAGAGAGAGAGAGAGAGAGAGAGAGAGAGAGAGAAAGAGAGAGATAAAAGGAGAAGGAGAAGTAAGAAAAGGAAAAAAATTTTTTC
>OU964976.1:1857888-1870970 GCA_918808275.2 Dolichovespula sylvestris
GCTTTTCGCCCGATGAATTCGAGATTCGTTATCGTTTCTTTATCTACGAATTCGTTATCCGGTACTATCGTTGATTCGAAAGAAATTTCTCAAAATTCAAAGTTCGCGAAATCGTTCAGTTTTGTAAGTACAATCGTACGGGTTCTCTGATATGGGAGGAAAATAAATGTTTATCCGATCGACATCGTTCTTACGAAAGAAGATATAAGTGTGTGTGTGTGTGTACATATACATACATACATACATACGTACATACATACATATATATATATATATATATATATATATATATATAATATACACGGAGAAAGGAAAGGATTTAAAACGCTTTACTCGATTAGCAAGCTAGCGCCAGCGACCGTCATCGAGCTCTAGATTCCTCTTAAGCACGTTGAAAAGGCGTAACAGGCCGAGGAAACGCAATGCGATGTCATTACTAGGCAAGCTCTCTCTTTCTCTTTCTTTCTTTCTCCTTCTATCCATCTATCTATCTTTCTATCTATCTATCTATCTATCTATCTATCTATCTATCTATCCATCTACCTATCTGTCTCTTTCTCTTTCTATCTCTTTCCCCTTCTATCTTTTCCTCCCTGCATAGAATCTCGACTTTTGTCTACCTCTTTTTTTCTTTCTTTCTCTCTTTTTCTTTCTTTCTTCCTTCCTTTCTTCTTTTTTTTTTCTTTCTTTTTTTTTTTTCAACGGAAGAACGCAGTGCTGGGAATCAATAACGCCCGGAGTCATTCGGCGATCATCAAGCTCTCGTGTCGTTGGGGAACGAACGTGAGCCGCATCGGCATGGTTGCTAAAAAATCAGAGTGAAAGAAAAAAAATGAGAGAGAGAAAGAGAGAAAGAGAGAGAGAGAGAGGGGAGAGAGAGAGAGAGAGAGAGAATCGCCGTTGGAGAAGTCGTCATCGACGAGCGTCCTGCATACAGTCATCGTAATCCTCATCGTCATCGTCATCATGCGTTGAGAAGGAAGAGGGTGAATAAAAAGAGAAAGAGAGAGAGAGAGAGAAAAAGTGGAAGAATAAAAAGAAAGAAAGAAGGAAAGAAAGAGAGAGAGAGAGAGAGAGAGAGAGAAAGAAAGAAAGACAGACAGACAGACAGACAGAGAAAGGTATAGATAAAGAAAAAAGAGAGGGTGAACGTGAGAGGCTCGTGCGAGAGAGTAGAGAGAAGAAGAGGAGGATGAGGAGAAAGAGGAGGAGGAAGAAGAGGAAGAGGAGGAACACGATGTGGTGGTGGTGGTGGTGGTGGCGCTGGCTCTAGAACCACCCTCTCGCCTCTCTCTCTCTCTCTCTCTCTCTCTCTCTCTTTCTCGCTTGGCAGGATGTAGGCGTATAACAATGACAAACCGTGAAACAATGCTGGGCGCCACTGGAAAAATTCCAAAAAACGCGAATAATAAAAATGAAAGCTTGCGTGCGGAGAGAAAGAGAGAGAGAGAGAGAAAGAAAAAGAGAGAGAGAGAGAGAGAGAGAGAGAGAGAGAGGGAGTTGGAGTGAGTCAAGGGTAGAGGGATATGCACGCGGCGTGTGTGTCCTGCATCGCTGCCCTACAACACACATACAGAAACGCGACGATGACTACGAATACGAATACGAATACGAATAGAAGAGAACGACGACGTCAACTACGACGATGGAAGCACTGTGCCAGGAACGGACGAGAACTACGGTGTTAGTGTCGATGGTGGTGGTGGTGATGGTGGTGGTAGTGGTGATGGTAGTGGCAATGTGTATGGTGATGGCGATACTACCGATGTTAGCTACCACGTTTGCCACTGCCAGCGTTGTTAGTAATGTCGACGATGGCTGTGTTCCCGTGAATCTAGAGAGTAGAAGCAGTGATTGTGGTGGTGGTATTGGTTGAGGTATTGGTGGATGAGTACCGGTAGTGATAGTGATGGTGACAACGACAACGACGACGACGACGACGACGACGACGACGACGACGACGACGACGGTAGTGGTGGTGATCGTGACGTTGGCAGTGGTGTTAGTGGTGGTGGTGGTCGTGGTGGTACTGGTGGTGGTAGTAGTAGTGGTGGTGGTGGTGGTGGTGGTGGTAGTGGTGGTGGCGGCAGTGAGACAAAAAAAAAGTGGGTAGTAGGGGGTGGAAAAAATGTAAAAGCCCCGGCGCGCACGGCGCTTCGTCGGGAACAATATGCGCCGATGAATGCCTATTATATTTATCTGTAACAGGCGTTCCATAAAGCAAATAACACAGAAGTGCAGCGAGGAAAAAATCGAGGATTTTTTTTCTTCCTTTCTTTTTTTTTTTTTGTCCTTTTTTTTCGACGCGGCGCGTAGTGCCGCGAGGGCCCCTCCCCCCAGCCACCCACCCACCCTTGGTTTCGCACAAAAAAGAGAGTGGGACAGAGAGAGAGAGAGAGAGAGAGAGAGAGAGAGAGAGAGAGAGAGAGAGAGAGGTGAAAGACGAAGAGGAGGGAACGAAAGTGTTGAGGGCTGTCGCTACTTCTACGGGTGGTGGTGAAGAGAGAAGAAGGGAGGGAGAGAGGGAGTAGCTACTGTCGGGAGGGGTGGTGAGTCGCACGTGAAAAGGGGACAAACGAAAAATTCGCGAATTCTATGTGTGCCGTAGCCGCCACGCTTCCGACTCGTCGACGATCTTGCCACCTTTCTCTACGACCTCTTTTCTACCTTTTATTCTCTCTCTCTCTCTCTCTCTCTCTCTTTATATCTATCTATCTATCTATCTATCTCTCTATCTGTACCTCCCTCCCTCTCTCCCTCTTCCCAATTTTTTTTCTTTTTTTTATTTTTTCTCCTTCCCCCGAATCAGAGAGGCTCTCTCTCTCTCTCTCTCTCTCTCTCTCTCTCTCTCTCTCTCTTTTTCGCTTCTATACTTTTCGACTAGAACGCGTCCGCCACTTCCGCCGTCGCATTCGTACCTCTTTTTCGAGGCTTTGCCAGCAGAATCAGAACGGGCCGTCGTTTTTCGGTATTACGCAAAAGGTTCTTTTATCTTTCACGCGCGCTCAAAGAAGAATTTTTTTTCACGATATTATAACCACCGCTAATACGTTCGGTCACATTTATCTCGACTATTGATCAATTCGAAATAATTGAAAGGGTTAATTAATCCGTACGAATTAACATTTCCATCAATCGTAATATTGGATCTATCGAGAATCGCGTTTATATATTAACGATATCAAATAAATAAAAATGAATTTATTTATCGCGTTTTAGAAGAAGGATCTGTAATTATCTGATGAAATTCAACTTTGACTTTTGTTAACTTTTCACGAGGCGATTAAAGGGAAAACTTGGGTATATGGGATAAACGAGAGAGAGAGAGAGAGAGAGAGAGAGAGAGAGAGAGAGAGAGAGAGAGAGAAAGAGAGAGAGGGGCAAAACACGAGATGAGATGGATAGAGAAAGAAAATGAGAGTGAGAGAGTGAGAGAGAGAGAGAGAGCGAGTATGGAGAAGCAGAGGTGTGTGCCAAAAACTATAACCTGTTGCACACGGCGAGGCAAAGCACGAAGCCCGAAAAACGCCCCTAGCTTCGTCCCTTTCGCTCATCCCCATAACCTTCCGCCTCCACGTCACGTCGAACTTTTCGCTATGTCGAAGCAAAATCGTCCGGCCAAAGAGCCCTCCCGTGTGTTCTATGTATTTATGTATCTTTCTATCTCTTTTCCTCCCTACTAGATAGCTGATACTACATTCTCTATACTATATACCGAATATATATATATATATATATATATATATATACATACACACACACACACACACACACACATATGTATATATCCTGCCAATTTCTCACTTCTCTCACGTTTTCCTAACTCATTTTCTCATGTTTCTAACCATCATGACCATCCGATTTTTAGATTCTTTCTTATCCATCGAGTACTTTCCGAAAACGATCGAAAGAAAAAGAAAAAGGAAAAGAAAAAGAAAGAAAGAAAGAAATAAAGAAAAAGAAATCGATCGAAGAGAAACGAAAGAAGGTCTCGAGTGTTATTTTTATTTGTTTGTTCTCCTATTATTTCTTTTTTTTTTCTCCTCTTGTTTTCTTTTTTCAACGATCGTTTCGATAAGCGTGAAGAACAACGGTGGTTGTTTTAACAAAGGCAAGCAAACCGAAGGATATAGCTCTACCTCCCTCCACCCCTCCTTTCTTTCGACTTCCGTCGCCATCGACGATCGATTATCTCCGTAGAAACCATCCGTAAATCCCTCGAGATTTTTGCAGAAGGGACGAAGAAAAAAGGAAGATACCGAAAGGAAAGAAAGAGAAAGAGAACGAGAGAGACGGAGAGGGGGAGAGAGAGAGAGATATATATATGAAAAGAGACTGAATTCCAGCACTACCACTATCAAAGTCAACCCAATCTTTATTTATATCCGCGATTTTTTTCATAAAAGTTCGTCGATCCTTCGGTACGCAAGGAAGACAAGAAATATTCGTGGTATAGATATGTAAAGGTAAGACTTGTCATCGAGACAAGTCCACGAGACTCGATTTCTTCTTCTTCTTCTTCATTTCTTCATTTCTTTAGTCTTCGTTTTCTTATTTCTCATCCTTCTTCGGCGTACCAACGGAACGTAGCGAAAACGAAATAGTGATACTCGAAAAAAATATGCGGAAGAGGGGAGAAAGTTAAAAAAAAAAAAAAGAAAGAAAAGAGAGAAGAAAATACGCAAAAAAGAAAAAGAAGGAAGAAAAAACAACAAAAACGAAACCAGAAAAAAAAATAAGAAGAATATAGAAGAAGGGAGAAATATAAAAGGTTTTTCCCTCGTAAATCGGCTGCTCGATCGGCATTCTCGACTTTCCTCGTTCCCGCCCTTCTGGTTTTAACTGCGAGAAAACGAAAAAGCGAACGAGGAAGAGAGAGACAGAGATGGAGAGAGAAATAGAGAGAGAGAGAGAGAGAGAGAGAGAGAGAGAGAGAGAGAATGGTAATGAGAAAAGGAGAGAAGAAGAGAGGAGGGGGAGATACCCTTTCCACTGTCATCATGGCGCGTCCCCTCGCTCTCGCTCGTGTATTTTTATGAAATCATTGTTTCGAATGACAATACACCGGGATGAGCAGCGCACAATGACTCTGCATCGGCGGAGGAGATGCATGCGGTGCTGCTGGTGGTGGCGGTGTGCGCCAGGCCTGCTGACTGGGTGGATATGATGGAAAAAGAGGGCAGGAGATATACAGCGAGAAAAAGAGAGAGAGAGAGAGAGAGAGAGAGAGAGAGAGAGAGAGAGAGAGGATGAGTCGAGAGTGAGGCTGGAAGGAATCGAAGGAAGGGGGTGAAAAAATACGCGCGATGTAGCAGCCACGTTCGTTCGTTCGTTCGTTCGTTCGTTCGCCAGAGAGCTCGTCCGTCCGTCCATTCGTCCGTCCGTCCGTCTGTCCGTTCGTTCTTTCGTTCGTTCGTTCGTTCGTTCGTTCGTTCGTTCGTTCGTTCGTTCGTTCGTTCGTTCGTTCGGTTCTTTGTGATGACTGTCGATGAAACGATGACATATTTTTCCGGTTTTTCACTCCTGGCGTGGCCCGCGGCTCTTCCATTCACGCCTTCCCCGCTTTCTCCCCTTTCTCTTCTCTTTTCCTCATTCTCGTACACGCTGCACTCGCGACACGCGTGCTCCATCCGAGCTGATCCTCCTCCATCTAACTCCTCCTCATTCACCTACCTCCTTCTTCTCCACCTCTTTTTCTCTTTCACTTCCTCCGATTCCGACTCCTTCTCCTCCTACTACTCCTTCCACTTTCTTCCTTCCATTCTTTCTTTATTCTTTTCTCTTTTCTTTTTCTTTCTTTTTTTCTTTTTATTTATCTGGCCCTTGTTCGTTCGTATATTTGCTTTCCCTTTTTTTCTTTTCAATTTTTCTACATCTTTGTCTTTCTCTCTCTCTCTCTCTCTCTCTTTCTCTCTCTCTCTCTCTCTATTTTATACCTTTTTTTCTTTGTTATTTATTTTTTATTTGTTTTCTATCCTTTTATTCTATCGCTTGCATAACACTGGGCATATGTATAAAATTCGAAAATTCATCTATCCCTATCCCCCTTTACTCTCTCTCTCTCTCTCTCTCTCTCTCTCTCTCTTTCTCTCTTTCATTTTTTTATTTTTATGGAAGAATATTACACGAAATGAAAGGAAATACAAGAGCGACATTTAAACGGTCATTTTTTAAGAGCCGGAGAAACAGAGGACCAACGTGTAATACTCTCTCTCTCTCTCTCTCTCTCTCTCTCTCTCTCTCTCTCTCTCTCTCTCTCTCTCTCTCTCTCTTGCTGACTCTGACTCTACATATCGCTTTTCTATAGAATATAAAACTAAATAAAAAAGTCGATCTCGTAAAGTCGCCTGAATGCGGCGAAACGCATACTGGGATAAAAAAATCTGGCTGGGCGCTTTCAGCCGAACTTACACACTAACATACGTATATATAATGCATACAACGTACTACAACTAATAACTATACGTTTTTCTATATCTGTATAGACATACACATATTATACATATATATATATATATATATATATATATATATAATATATATATAGAATATATATAAACGAGTGGAGGCGCGCTCGCGCACGGCCACTTCCGTTGCTTGTATTGTATGCTGATTTTTTATCGACCCATTTATTTGTACCGACCTTTATTAAACGATGAAAACTTTATTGCTAATTGCCGGGAGCGAAAAGGTTTTTATGGATGCACGGCCGTCCCCTCCCGCACCCCTCCCTCCCACCTCTTCTTCCACCCAACTCTCCCCTTCTCTACTTCCACCGCGTCCCGTTTTCCTCCTACCCCTTCCCCCACCTCAACCATCACGTTTTCATTTCGATTCCGGGAACTTTTTTTGTCCGTGCATTTGTGGAATTCGCGGGAACGATTTTGTTCGCGCTCTTTCCCAAAAGTTACCACCCGGCAACCCGTTTCTCCGAAGAAAAACTTTAAAAGTCCTTCTCGCGAACTCGAGTTAACGCAAACACGCGCACACGCACAAACACACACACGCGCGCACGCAGCCTACACCTATACAGTGTGAGGCAGTAACTATTGCCATGTAGAATAACTTCGAATGTATGATAGTAGTAGAAAAGTTTTCGAAACAAAAGTTTCATGGGACAACGGTGGCTATCATATGACGTTAGTTTTTTGTTGCTAGGTGGAGTCGCATCCAAAATTTAAAGGTCAACTTGGTTTTTTTTTTAGATAGAATGCTATGTTTTGGTAATTATTTTCCGATAGCGGCTATCGAGACGAATCCAATGATGTGCAACATTAAGGTCTTTGAAGACCAACAAAGATCATTTGAGGCAAAAAAGGTGAAATGAACTTTATTTTTATGTGAAATCAATTTAATTTACAGAAGATGTTCAAAGTGACTACCAATAGTATCGATGCAGTGCTGTAATATCCTTATCGCGGATTGCGTAGTATTTCTTATCAGTTCGGCACTTATCGAATTAAATGCTCTAACAATTCTCTCTTGCATATATTCAGGCGTAGTTGGAGCTTCTTTGTAAACAATGTTTCTCAAGAATCCCCATAAGAAAAAATGACCTTTGTTGACCTTCAAAGATCTTAACGTTGCAAATCATTGGATGCGTCTCGATAACCGCTCTATCAAAGAAAAAGTAGCAAAACATAATATTCTATCTAAAAAAACAAAGTTGACCTTCAAATCTCTGATGCGAGTCCACCAAGCAACAAAAGCTAACGTCATATGATAGCCCCCGTTGTCCCATGAAATTTTTGTTTCGAAA
This sequence comes from Dolichovespula sylvestris, assembly GCA_918808275.2. Taxonomy (NCBI): domain Eukaryota; kingdom Metazoa; phylum Arthropoda; class Insecta; order Hymenoptera; family Vespidae; genus Dolichovespula; species Dolichovespula sylvestris. Next base: position 1,865,648 of record OU964976.1, read on the forward strand.
ACTTTTCTACTACTATCATACTTTCGGAGTTATTCTACGTGGCAATAGTTACTGCTTCACCCTATATATGGTGAGGTGTGTTTCTTTCTTCATTATTCAAAAATCCTTTCGTTAATCCACTATTTTCCTTTTTCTTTTTTCTTTTCTCTCTCTCTCTCTCTCTCTCTCTCCCTCTCTCTCTCTCTCTCTCTCTCTCTCTCTCTCTCTCTCTCTACTCGTCGAGAAGGAAGAAAAATTTCGACGAGAGGGAAGAAAAAAATAAAAAACGAAAGAAAAAAAAAACAGAAATAAAACAAAAAGAAAGAAAGAAAGAAAGAGAGAAAAAAGCTGATTGGCTCGTTTCTCTCTCGACGTAAGATCAACGCGACAAACAACGGCGGCAAGAACGAGAGTAGGATTCTTTTTTTTTTTGCTATTCTCTCTCTCTCTCTCTCTCTCTCTCTCTCTCTCTCTCTCTCTTTCATTCTCATTCTCTTTCTCTCGTTCTAACGTCTTTTTTTGCACTCGCAATTTTGTATCGACCATTAGCCCGTTCGTCCACTGCCGGGGCGAGGCTTGATGGAAATTTATGACAGCCACTTGATTGGGTTCAACGTTCCCCGTATTTCATCCGTACCGCAATTCTTCTCTTATTTTCGTCTTTCTTACGCGAACCCGTCGTCCTTCCTCTTTTCGAAGCTCCTAACGATCCGGACGATTAAAATGTATAACCGAAGCCTAAGATATATATATATATATATATATATATATATATACATATATGTATGTATATATCTGATAGTAATCTTCGTTCTATCCTTTATTGCTAGTTTATTCGTTAAACGTAACGTAAATATTTTTATAAAAACAATTTTATATGAATTCTATAGAGTTCCCCCACTTCTTCCCCTACCATCCTCTTCCTTCCTCTCTCCTTCCCTCCCTGCGTCCTAATCTGTGTTAGAATGTATTAATAATTATTATGTATTTATATATATTTATATATATATATATATATATATATATGTATAATATATATACACTTAAATCATCGACGATCATCAGAAAATAATGTCAATGATTTTAACTTTTTCATTTAGGACGAACAGTGTTTACATGAACGAAGTTATGATTTCACTATTGTTCTATGAAGAGGGAGTGAAAGAGAGAGAGAGAGAGAGAGAGAGAGAGAGAGAGAGAGAGAGAGAGAGAGAGAGAGAGAGAGAGAGAGAGAGAGAGAGAGAGAGAGAGAATGAAAATGAAGTACTTCTACATAAATTTTGTGAAATAAAAATAACTAAAGAAGAATTTTATATAAATTCGAACTAATCCCGTAAAACACTCGTATAATTGCACACGCACACACACACACATCAAAAAGAATGAAGAAAAATTAAAAAAAGAAAAGAAAATTTTCCAATGCATTCTAAAACGTAAAAGAAAAAAATTGTCGAGCGATTACTATTGCATATAGATATATCACTATATCGACGAACAGTGTAAAACGATCGATGTCAAAATGAAAAGTAAAGAAAAGAAAAGAAGAGTGAAAAGCAATTCCGAATATATTATATATAAGTACGTTTTTGATGAAGTAAAAGAAATTAATAAATTTGTATATTAAATTTCTATTAATATTGAATTAACAATGTAATTTTCATTAATATTAACAACTTCTTTCCACCCCGTCCCCCGTCCCCCGGCCCCCGTCCCCTCATCTTAATGGAACCTTTTGAATTTCTCACTTCGATAAAATGACTCATTCTTGTATAAATAATTATGCATTAAGCGGAAAGGAACTTTTTGGTAGACCTAATATTTCTCTCGCATCGAAGATTGTCTCTCTCTCTCTCTCTCTCTCTCTCTCTCTCTCTCTCTCTCTCTCTCTCTCTGCCTCTTCTTTAAGATTCTCTCCCGACTAATTTAAGACGCGCCGACGCGGATTTTCTCGTGGATCATTCTCGCGAGAGAGAAGCTGAATAAGAGATAAGAGATGAGAGATAAAAGCGAGAGAAAGAGAGAGAGAGAGAGAGAGGAGAGAGAGAGAGAGGAGAGAGAGAGAAAGAGAGAATAAAGAATGAAAACGTATCAAAGAGTATCGTCTTAGTGATCTAACTATATATCTTTGTACCTCTCTCTTTCTCTCTCTCTCTCTCTCTCTCTCTTTTTTATTTCATCTCCATCTTTTCTTCTTTTACATTCGTATATATAAGCATACGAAACGAAACGAACATACGTATGCACGTTGTATGCTTTTTACTTTCCATTCGCCTATTCGTCATTCCTGCCACGAACTCAAGGTGAAAAGTTTTCATAGTTATATTATTTTTTGCCCTCCCCCACTACCTCCCCCATGCTCCTGTGTTTATTTTGAATCGTAAATCTATCGAACAAACGATACGACGTGCAGATAGTCAGTAGTATCACGGGGAGAAAGGACACGGACTTGCCTTAACGTGGTAGACTCGTTCGTTTTTTGTCGAAACATTCTCTCTCTCTCACACACACACACACACACACTTTCTTTCTCTCTCTCTCTCTCTCTCTCTCTTTCTCTACATATACATATCCTAAAAACATGTGTACTCGATATCGCACCGTACTTATTAATACGATGTTAATAGAAAAATATATCGATCTATGAAATTTTTCATGACGTCGGAATGAAATACGTAAGTTATATAGCACTCGTGGATAAAATGCGGAGAAAAAAAATTAAAAAAAAAAAAAAAATTGAAAAAAGGAGCACGAAACAATAGCAGTCAGGTCATTATATATTAGCAAACGGAGCGGGGTTCGATGCAGTAACGATTTTTTTCCCCTTTCCTTTTTTCCTTAATATTTACCCTCGCAAAACGATTATTATTATTATTGTTGTTATGATTATTATTATTATTATTATTATTATTATTATTATTATTATTATTATTATTATTATTATTATTATTACATAATCATTATTATTACTATTATAATTCTCGGGAAGCGCGGTTAGTAACGAGGCTTATCAAGTTTTCAAAACGACACATTTATACCGACGGTTTATATCGATTACGCACATTTTTCTCCGTGAAAGTTTGATGCTCGAGAGACGACCGAAAGAGGGGCTGTTCTGTTGCTGCCGGTGCTGCTATCGTTGCTACCACTGCTGCTGCTGCTGCTGCTACTGCTGGCTGCTGCTGCTGCTGCTCTTTGCAAGCGATGTTTCGACGCGTGTTCCGGATGGGGATTTCTGACTGATCGAGCAGCACGCGACGATAATAAACTCCGACGGAGGTGTCAACCATACGAAATCAATATACTCTCTGTCTACCTCTCTCTCTCTCTCTCTCTCTCTCTCTCTCTCTCTTTCATTCATGATGCTCGCGTGTCGTTAACGGAAACACACGATTATATATGATATAATCACACGTCGTTATCCAGTAGCGGTAGCAGTAGCAGTAGCAGTGATATCAGCGAAAGGACAAAGTTTTTCGCGAATTAGATACTGATAGGCTCCGATCATGATCACACGTAGGTTCGTAAGTACGTTCGTCGAAACTCGAAACGAGGACCGGTGTTGCCGGGAAATGCCGCGTGGCCCGCGTGCACGAATATTTCTATAGAAACGGTTTATACAGCCGTGGAACATATTGAAACGCCTCGTTGGGGGCAGATGCGCCCGATGATATATTAACGCCAACTGCGTGCGCCCATCCTCCGATTCTATACCCCCGTCCTCCCGTCCTCCCGTCCTCTCTCTCTCTCTCTCTCTCTCTCTCTCTCTCTCTCTCCCTCTCTCTACCCAACGACCACCAACACTACCACCATCACCTCCTCCTCCTCCTACTACCACCTCATCCTACGCGCTACGTAAACGTATATACACGCGCGAAATGTACCTGTACATGAAACGTGTGACCATCTCTCTTTCTCTCTCTCTCTCTCTCTCTCTCTCTCTCTCTCTCTCTCTCTCTCTCTCAGCGAGCTTTCGCGTACTCTCTACGCGAATAAATTATAGAATTATTGTTTTATCGCGGTGCCTCGCGTAGGTACATATATAGATACGATATATTTTCGGTCGGCCCTCGCGAATTGTCGCGCCTCCCTCGAGGCCAACGGCGAAAGCTCTCATCCTCCTCCTCCACCTCTACCACCTCCTCCTCCTCCTACTACTATTCCTCCTCCTCCTCTCGTTTCTCTCTTCTCCTCTCTTCTCCGCCCCTCTCCTCACTTTTCTGACCGAGCAGCCATCCGGCAGTACCGTGCTCGTAACCGTCCTCCTCCTCCTCCTCCTCCTCCTCCTCCTCCTCCTCCTCCTCCTCCTCCTCCTCCTCCTCCTCCTCCTCCTCCTCCTCCTCCTCGTTCTCCTCCTCCTCCTCTACCTCCTACTCGCACGGAGGAGTAGTTGGTACATATCGGGCCCCTCGTTTTTTCCCCGGACACCGCGTAGATAATAAATCGCCAAGGCGGTACGCCAAATTAATATCGTAAATTCGTTACGAACGCGATACTCGCTCCCTGTACGTGAGGAGATAGGGGGAGGGGGTGTGTCGAGGGGATGCTGGAAGAGGTGGAAAACATTCGTGAGCTCGGTGTAATATTAAAAACAGGCGCGAAATGCGTGCCTCGTCCCTCTCCTCGTTCGCTCTTTTTCTCTTTCTCTATGCCTCTCTCTCTCTTTCTCTCTCTCTCTCTCTCTCTCTCTCTATCTATCTATCTATCTATCTCTCTCCCTCTAGCGTTCGCGCGGACGCCCGCGCGCGTTCGTTCTCCGGATGAAAAATAAGCGCAGTAATATTCCGCCGACCGGTCCCCGGCATTCGTTCGCAATTAATTGTTTGCTGCACGAGCAATCCCACTTCGTGGCGAATATAATTACCTACCTAAATCATCGGTCAATTGCAAAATATCTATAATCGTGCTCGAACGCCAGGGAAAGAGAGAGAGAGAGAGAGAGAGAGAGAGAGAGAGAGACAGAGAGAGACAGAGGGAGGGAGAGAGAAGAGGGGGAAAGAGAGGAAGATTGGGATTTTTCTATTTCTCTCTCGCTCCCTCTCACTCCCTCTCTCTCTCTCTCTCTCTCTCTCTCTCTCTCTCTCTCTCTCTCTCTGCGTCATGTTTCCATTCTAGTTGTCTCTGTACCTCCTCCGTCTCTCGTTGTTGTTTCTCTTTGCGTTCGCGATGATCTATTCGTATTTCCATCTTATTTTCCCTGACAACGACAATCGGAAATTCTCTTTTCTCGATGGGGAGAAACAACGCGACAAATCGAAAGAAACTTTTTGTTTATCTGTTTATACATTATATTTGTCGTGTGTATGTATGTATGTCTCTATGTGTGTATGCATGTACGTACGTATGT
>OU964976.1:1871470-1878970 GCA_918808275.2 Dolichovespula sylvestris
AATACCGCGTAAGCGTTTTCTTATTTCTTGCTAGTCGAGAATCGTTTCTCTTTTGCAAAGAGGTATCACGAAGAGGAACTGAGGAGAGGTAGGCAGAGGAAGGAGGTAAAGGAAGAGACAAAGACGGCCGAGCGTGCTCGACCGAAAAGTTTGCCTAACGGTAAAGCGATGAGTTAACATTAATATATTCCGTCGGAAAGTTTTTATAATATTCCCGGGCATTGTCTGGCCGGGAACAATAAAACCGCTGTTCCCGTTTACGACGGACGATTTTTCAACGAGTCGTAGAAACGAGCCGAGGCGCGGTTGTTCTGGTCGCGGGAGCGCAGCAGCAGAAGAAGCAGAAGAAGAAGAAGAAGAAGGAGGAGGAGGAGGAGGAGGAGGAGGAGGAGGAGGAGGAGGAGGAGGAGGTGGAGAACGAGGAGGAAGAGAAGAAAAAGGTGGAGAGAAGAAAGTAGAGACAAGGAAAAAAAATTAAATTAAATTAAATTAAATTAAATTAAATTAAATTAAATTAAATTAAATTAAATCGAGTTAAATAAAAAATGACATATAGCGACGTGAAATAAATAACGAAACAGAACGAAGAGAGTAATAAATCGTTACGAGATTTCAAATGTCATCCACTTTTACATCATCCTTTCGATAATTTCATACGTGATGATGATGATGATGGTGATAATGATACGATAAAGATGAAAAATACAAGAGAGAGAGAGAGAGAGACAGAGAGAGAGAGAGAGACAGAGAGAGAGAGAGAGAGAGAGAGAGAGAGAGACAGAACGAGGGAGGAAGAATAAGAAAAAATAGAAAAAGAAACGATGTAAAAGGACTAATTTCTTAAAATGTTTCTTATCGTCATTGAGCTTGCGTTGAAAAGTCGAAGAAGAGTATAAAAAAAAAAAAAAGAAAAAAACAGAGTGAAAGAGAAAGAGAGAGAGAGAGAGAAGGCACGTTGGAGGTTTAAAAAGTTGGCGAGAAATTCTTCCTTTTTCTGAGGAGAGCGCCAGCCGCTCGTTGTTAAACTCACTCTCCCTCTCCTCTTTTCAAGGGAGAGAGAGAGAGAGAGAGAGAGAGAGAGAGAGAGAGAGAGAAAGAGGTTCGTTTGATATTGTGTTGAATCGAGGAGTGGCTGAAACGGTGGCGGTGACGATGGCGGCTGTTCCAGTAGAAGGAATTAAAAGTAAACACGCAGGCTCACGCGTTCCTCCGGGTCAGAGTAATTACGAGCCACGCCAGCTGCCGCGGACTTTAAATTATAGAAATTACAAAACGCCCTCGCTTCCACCACCCTACACCCATCCAACCCCTTTTTACCCTGCTATCAAACTATCTCTCTCTTTCTATTCTATTCTCTCTCTCTCTCTTTCTCTCTCTCTCTCTCTCTCTCTCTCTCTCTCTCTCTCTCTCTCTCTCTCGCTTCGGTCTACCTACCGTATTACATTGTCACCGGACCAACTTCTTAAACACTTCTTGAAAAGTTCTCTATTTCTAAACTATAAGCTTCGAGGGAAAACAACGAATCTACTTTTGTCCTTGGAAAAGGGATTGTTATCGGCAGTAACACAGAAAAGGAATTAATTTGCCAATGTCTCTATAGGAAAAAAAAAAAAAAGACTAAAATCGTTAACGTTAAAGAAATAAATAAATAAAATAAAATCGAATTTAATACAAAATATACGAATCCTAAACGCTTGAGAATTGAATCGTTTCAAAAAAAGAAAATGAAAAAGAACACAAGCACGCATTCACACGCGCACACTCACATAAACAAACAAACGAAACAAGAAAAGATATAAATGTGTGCAAAAAAGAAGAAGAAAAAAAAACAGAAAAATGTAAGAAAAGAAAAAGAGAAATTTACAGGGGAAAAGGACGAAATATGTAGTACACGAAAACGTTCGAGTTACCCTCGCGACGCCGAGAGATCGAGAATCGTGATTGGGAGTACATTTCCAAAGGAAATAAAGATTAAGGCAAAACCATATATATATATATATATATATATATATATATATATATATATGTATATACATATGCATGTATGCATTTACGCATAGGTAGACGAAGAAAAAGAAGAGGATAGAAAGAAAAGTAGAGGGGGGAAAATAAGTGTACCTGAGAGAAAAAGAAATTTGTCGACGCAGGTGAGCAGATCGAGAAACCGTTGGGTGGTACGCTCGCTCGCTCGCTCGCTCGCCCGCGTACGCCTGTACGCGGGAGACCGCTGTGCTCTCGCACGTCGGTGGACGTGCATTTCCACCTGAATGCAGGCAGGTAACTCAGGTTGCAGGTAGTATCTACTACGGCTCAACGAAATATACCATAACACCACCAGTTGGAATTCCTTGAGGTCTGCCACGGCTAATGCCATCGGTTCTCTTTGTCTCGCGGTGCCATCATTTTTCTCCGGTAATATATTTTATTGCTATCTCGGTCTCTCTCTCTCTCTCTCTCTCTCTCTCTCTCTCTCTCTCTCTCTATCCATACCTCTCTCTCTTTCTCTCTCTACCACCGCCGCCATCGTCAACGGCGTCGCGTACTCCTCCTTCACCTGCGTCCCCCTCCCTTTCCCCTCTTCCTTCTTCTTCTTCTCCTCCTCTTTGCCCCGTCCCCCGCCTCCCTCGCCACCCCCTCGCCTCCCCCTGGCCCCCACCCCCTCTTCACCGCACCCACGAACACCTTCGTTCGAAACCCTCCGCAGCTACGCAACACAATTCCACTCTCCTCACCCTCCGAGAGAGAGAGAGAGAAAAAGAGAAAGAGAGAGAGAGAGAGAGAGAGAGAGAGACTTTATTATACGTTTCCATCTATCCTTCTCCTCTTTCCTCTCTACCTCTTTCTCTATTCGTTATCTGTCTCCGTTCAACTCTCCTCCCTACCACTGCGCTCTCTGTCTCGCTTCGACACGCGCCGAAGCGTCGTCGGTGCGACGAGGAAAAACGTCGGAGAAATTCTGATGTAGAAAGAGAGAGAGAAAAGAGAGAGAGGGAGAGAGAGGGAGAAAGGGCGACGAACGCGGTGGCCCAACGAGAGCGACGAGGACGACGATATAATTGTATATCTAAATTATAATATACAAATAATAACGGCCGTAGCGGCAGCCTGACGCCAGTACAGTCCGATTGGAAAGTTTTCGGGGCCGCACCTGTGATTCTCCTCTTCCACTTTCTCTCTCTCTCTCTCTCTCTCTCTCTCTCTCTCTCTCTCTCTCTCTTTATTTCTCTTTTTTTTCTTTCACGTGGACCGTAATAATAACTTGGTTAACGGTGGTCGGTACTATAAAAGAATATAACACTTAACGGTTACTTCTTTTAATACTCTTACGCACATCGGGTATTTTTAATTATCGCCGTATGAAAATAAAAATAACGAAAAATAATAATAATAATAATTATAATAATAATAATAATAATCGAAATAAGAAAAAAATAAAGACAGCCAGAGAGAGAGAGAGAGAGAGAGAGAGAGAGAGAGAGAGAGAGAGAGAGAGAGAGAGAAGGAAGCTCGCTTCGAAAGTGTCCGACTTAGAGCTCGGAATGATCGCGAAACGAAATTAAGAAAGGAGGAGCAACTAAATAAAAAAAAAAAGAAGAGAGAAAAAAACAGAAAGAAAAAGGAAATAATTAAATAAATCAAAATAAAAGATCGAAGAAGGATACGAAGGAATGGTAGAAGGAAGGAGAGGGAAGAAAGGAAGGAAGGAAGGAAGGAAGGAAGTGTAAGAGCGGAAAAAACGAAGTTTGCGCGACGTCACGTTAAAAGGGTCAGAAGGTAAATGCGACGTCGAGACGACCGTGACCGTCGAAGTCTACCTACCCTTTACCCCCGCTACCACACTTCCATCACTATCTCCTCCACAACCAAGCAACACCACCCTCCTCCTACTTCTTCGTCTTCAGCACCAACATCGTCGTCGTCGTTGCCGTAGTCGCGTTTTTGTCGTTGTCGTTGTCGTTGCCGTTGTCGTTGTCATTGTCGTTGTTGTCGTTGTTGTCGTTGGAAAGCGACTGGTCGTCCTCGAGAAAGACCACGCGAATCGCGGGAGCCACGTTCGCGTTCGCGAAGTTCGTTAAGCCTCCTTGTTGTTCGTTCTTCCCTCCTTTTATACTCGCGGGTACATTACTCCTTCTCGTGTATGTTGCCCGCGGCATAAAAACGGAAAGAGATAGACAGATAGATAGATAGATAGATAGATAGAGATAGAGAGAGAGAGAGAGAAAGAGAGAGAGAGAAGAGAAAGGTAGAGAAAGGGAGAGAGAGAGAGAGAGAGAGAGAGAGATACCTACACTGTTTCGTTCCCTTTCTCTCTCTTTCTACCTCTCTACCTTTTTCTCTCTTTCTCTTTCTCTTTCTCTTCTATATTCTCATCCCACCCTACGATCTCTCATTCTCTCTCTCTCTCTCTCTCTCTCTCTCTCTCTCTCTCTCTCTCTCTCTCTCTCTCTCTCTCTCTCTCTTTAAGAGAAACGTATAAAAAAAGGGTAAATCGACTCGGAGGTTAAATTTTTCTCGGCCGAGTATAAACGGAAGGAGAATAAAGAGAAAGAGCGAAGGGTGGGGAGGGGAAGGAGGAAGGAAGAAAGAGAGAAGGAACGAGAGAAGAGGGAGAGCGAGAGAGAGAGAGAGAGAGAGAGAGTCAAGGAAGCAGCAACCCACCCACCTGGAATTCGAGTCGGGGCCGCTAAGAAAAATAAGCTTGGTGGGAGTAATAATAAAGAAATATGTTTCTCTTCAGTCAGAGACCCTCGCTCCACCGGCCATCCTCCCTTTCTACGTTACCTCCCCACCTCACCCCATTCCTCTCTCCCCACTTTTCGTGCTCACGCATTACAACTACATATACATATACTTACATTCGTATATATATATATATATATATATATATATATATATACACACACATGCATACATAAAAACATATTCACGTATAAACACACACGTGAAAGAAAGGAAGGCAGGAGTGCAGCGTTATAATTGTACCTTCTCTTTCTCTTTCTCTCTTTCTCTCCCTCTCTCTCTCTCTCTCTCTCTCTCTCTCTCTTTCTCTCTTTCTCTCAGTCGAATTTCTTTCTCTTTCTATCTTACTACCTCTATCACTATCCCTTCTACCTCGCGGTACATTTTAAGGGAGCCCGTGTAATCTCACGTCGTAAGGCAGCTGCTGTTACTCGTTGCTACGCTGGCGTATGAAACCTAATCGTGGCACTCCTACGTTCCTTTCTTTCTTTCTTTCTTTCTTTCTTTCTTTCTTTCTTTCATTCTTTCTTTCCTCCTTTTTTCCTTCCTTCCTTTCTCTCTTTCTTCCTCCCCTCTTCCTCTCCTTCTTCTATCACGAAGAAAAGACTACAAAGAAAACTTTGTACCGAGAATGTATCTTCTAACGAGTAAAATATATGCTTCCTTATCGGCCCTCAAAAGCTTCTTGGTTATAATTTGCAAAAACAGAAAAGGACGAAGAAAGGAAAAGAAAAAAGAAGAAGAAGAAAATCCTCTTCGATGAAAAGATTCGATAGCTCTTAAAAAAATCATACGAGATTATTTTTCATAAATATTCCTAAGAGTCCTGTCGACGAGAGTAAAAAAAAAAAAAAGGAGAAAACGAAAAAGAAAAAAAAAACAGAAATGGAGACGCAAAGAATAATCGTTAAAAAAAAAAAGAAAAAAAAAGATTTAAGATCTCTTCGTAGAAAATGAACGAGACTGTTATTTAAAGGAAAAGGGAAGAAACGAGAAAATAAAAATAAAGAAAAAAGGAGAGAGAGAGAGAGAGAGAGAGAGAGAGAGACAATCTAGACAGCTCTTCCATGAGTAATAAATATACATACACATATATATATATATATATATATATATATATATATATATATATAAAATAATTTACGGACCACCCACAGAGGCCTAATGTTACTGCTTCGTGTAGTGAAAATCCAGTTATAATAATGAAACGAAAGAGAGAAAGATATATATATATATATATATATATATATATATATATATACATATATATATATATATATATATATATATATATATATATAGAGAGAGAGAGAGAGAGAGAGAGAGAGAAGGGGAGGCGGAAGAGGAGGAGATGGAAGAAAAGGAAACGCGTTATATTTTATATGACAGCGTGATTGCATTTCCCAGAACAAACATTGTGCCGGCCTTACGAACGTAAGAAAACGTCGGCGTTAATCGTGGTCCCCACCCTTCTTCGACCCCTCCCCTCCCCACTCTTTCCCCTGTTGCTCACTCTCTCTCTCTCTCTCTCTCTCTCCCTCTCTTTCTCCTTCTTTCCCATTGCTTTCCTCACTCCTCTTCGCGTTCCGGAATTTCTTAGGAAGGAGGTGCAAAGGCTTGTAAAACGGTCCAAACGAGATATCGTTGAAAAAGCTCCTCTTTCTTTCTTTCTTTCTTTATTTTTTCATTCTTTCTTTCTCTCTCATTCTCTCTTTTTCTCTCGCGTAGCGTAGCGTTCTAATTTTTTGCCTTGATAATCTTCCCCGTTACAACTAAAAACGAAAATAACGGTCAACAGAGAGAACCGACTGTGGAGAATAAAATGAAAAGAAGGAAAGAGAAGAAGGAAAAAAAAAGAGAAAGAATTTTAAAAGAAAGAGATAAACAACAATTGATGATAAGAAAAAAAAAAAAAGAAGAAGAAGTAGTAGTGGAAGTTGAAAAATAAAAGGTAGAAGTAGAAGAATAAGTAGAAGAAAAAGTTGAAGTAGAAGAGGCGGTAGAGGAAACAGAAAGAAAAAATGTTCGCGCATTCTCATGCGCAGCTATACGTTTTCACCGTTAAAACCACCACTAGAACGTTACTACTGCGCAATGATAAATCCCGCGCAAAAGAGAAAACGCGCATGACCCAAACTCGCGCTCGTATCGCTAACGCCAAATTTAAACGTTTCATTATGCGAATTTAGAAAAAGTGAGCGGAGCGTTTAAATTAAATTATTAGCGGTGCCGAGCAATGCATTCGACTATGGCCATGGGGAGAGAGAGAGATAGAGAGAGAGTCCGTGATATTCGTTAGTATACTCTCCCCCTCCCCCTCTCTCTCTCGTCATTGCGTTAACATTAGAGTTTCATCTTTTATTTTTACTTCTATTTTTTTTCGCTTTTCTATCCGTATTTTTCTTACGTTTTCTTTTTTTTTTTTTGTAATTTTGTTAATTTTTCTTTATTTGTTTTCTCTATTTTCCTATTGGTTTTTTTGTTCTATTTGCGTATGTGTGTGTATGCCTACACAAGGGGTATGCTTATACATGCTCGTACGAAAACATACATATTACTTTCATTTATCCTGTTAAAGTAGAATCGTTGTTTTGTTACTAGATTATTTATTTATCTGTCTATCTCCTTACGCGTTATTATTTTACAAATTATCGTAATCGATTTAACAGGACGTAAAAATCGATGGTAGAAATTAAGGCATTAAGTTACCCATTTACTCGATCTCCTTAATTATTTAAATTCACCCGCGTCTATGATAAA
>OU964976.1:1893970-1896470 GCA_918808275.2 Dolichovespula sylvestris
TACTACTACTACTGCTGCTACTACTGCTACTACTACTCTACTACTACTACTACTACTACTACTACTACTACTACTACTACTATTATTATTATTATTATTACGACTGCTATGACTGCTACGACGGCTATGACTAACTATGTGGCTACTACAGCAGACTATCTTTCGTTTAAAGGTGGATATATGTATGTATGTATGTATGTATGTATGTATGTATGTATGTATGTATGTATGTATGATGTATGTATGTATGTATGTATGTATGTATGTATGTATGTATGTATGATGTATGTATGTATGTATGTATGTATGTATGTATGTATGTATTTATGTATTTATGTATGTATGTATGTATGTATGTACATATGTATGTATTCATGGTACAAGCGTAATCCTTCTATTGAAAATAATCGGAGAGTTCCATCTTGTGCCCTAATAGAAGGGAAAGCGAACGTAGGATGAGAACTAGCTATTCTTCCTTAATTTTTCATATATCTTCTGTTTCGTTAAAAGAATTTCGAAAGTAAATGCACAATGTATTACGTGAAATAACCAATTAGTTCATTCGAGAAAATTCTGTATCTTATTAATTAATTTTGTTGAAAAAGCAATCTAAAAGTATATATATATATATATATATATATATATATATATATATATCATTCAATCGTTTAACACTAATATCTACTAGACGTTTAGAAAGAATGAATTTCAAATTTCTCGTTATATAATTTCTGATATTACTATTATTACGATAATATGCAGACCGAACATGGTTGTTCTTCCTTTTATGTATCGTCGTCAAATTAAAATAAATTAATAAAAATGACTTGACGATAAAACTGTTTACCTTTTCTAAAATTTTTTCCTCTCCGATCCCGAACTTGCTCGTTTAATTGACGGATACGATAAAAAAAAAAAAAAATAATAAAATAAAATAAAACTAAATAGATGAGTTCTTTTGTTAATTTCTGGGTATATCAAAAGGGAAGAAAAAGAAATAGAAGAAAAAACAAAACGAAAAAAGAAGAAACAGGTTGTACCTTAAGGGAGACTAATCGATTGGAAAGATTTTCTTCTATCGCCTTCTCTTTGGTAATTTCAATTCGAAACACCATTTCGCTTTCGACTAAGATTCGAAAATCGAATATTCCTACGAACGAATACCGGCAGGGAATCGCACAAGTGCGATCTAACGTTTTATTGGCATGAGAAAATGTACATTGGAAGAGAGAAAGAGAAAGAGAGAGAGAGAGAGAGAGAGAGAGAGAGAACGAGAAAGAGAAAGGGAGAGGGAGAGAGAGAGAGAGAGAGAGAGAGAGAGAGAGACTCTGTCAGGTCCTTACAATTGAAATACAGTGGATCTTGTTTCGACGAGTTTCTCTTAGCGCAGTGGCGGTGGTGATGGTATGGTGGAGATGGTAGAGGTGGAGGTGGAGGTGAAGGAGGTGGTAGTAGTACTGATGATATGGTGGTGGTGGTGACGGCGGCGGCCCAGTTACTAGGTCACGTAGACGTTGTATCTCATTATCTCGGCGTTCACGATTACCCGGAGAGTTTGCTGAAGGAATTGTCTCGTTAACTCGACGACACATTTTTTTCTAAACGTTATCCCCTTATACGACTACGGCGAACGAAGAAAGAAAGAAAGAAAGAAAGAAAGAGAGAGAGAGAGAGAGAGAGAGAGAGAGAGAGAGAGAGAGAGAGTTGGGTCAGTATAAGGTGGCAAGATAGATTCGTTTGAAAAATTAATCTCGTATCTACGGCGACGGTACATCGTTATATTATTCGTCTATCCTTTTGTATTTTTCTGTATTTTTTTTTTATTTTTTCTTTATTTTTTTTTCCTCTCCCTCTCTCTCCCAGAACCCTCACCCTCCCATCCAATAGAGGAGTTCACGTATCTTCTTCACGTTGTTTGATGTAGGTGGTATGTAAATAATAATAATAAAGGACAGTCTATTTATAAAGGATATAAAAGGCATTCTTTGAAATTTTATGTTGGCACATATATATATATATATATATATATATATATACATACACACACACACACATATATATATAGTTGGATAGAAAGATATTTGTACATATGTCATGTTGGTAACGATTTTGAGAATAGAAGATAATTATTGTATATTAGAGACTATTCTAGGTACATTTGTATTAATTTTTTATTCATGTTCTATTGAATAAATGGGATAACGTTAAATATTGAGATATGTACGGAATTGGATTTTCCTATGACCTCTCTCTCTCTCTCTCTCTCTCTCTCTCTCTCTCTCTCTCTCTCTCTCTCACTCTCTCTGTCTCTATCTCTCTGTTATCTCAAGAATTCTTCCCCGAGTGTCTAATAAAACAGAGTAACACGATTCGAAATGTATATCTAATGTCCGTAGATAGATATCGAAGTACATGTTACAACCGTTCATTAGTCTGGAATTAACTCGTCCGATCGGTCTACATCGTGATAGCGCCGAAGTAGTAAGACCGAGATAGAGAT
>OU964976.1:1901470-1911470 GCA_918808275.2 Dolichovespula sylvestris
GGATTCATTGACTGCTGGATTTTTCGGTACACGATGATCCATGTTCGATCATTTTATAGTCTAATCATTTTCATTCGAAAAAAATATCACTTGTTGTCGTAATCGGAATAAGTTTCTTTAAATCGAGCTAACGACGACGACGAAGACGACAACGATGACGACGACGATGACGACAACGAAGAGGAGGATAAGAAACAAAAGTATGCGTAGTTTAACGGCCGAACAATATTTACAAAATGATACAACCGCATCTTCTCGCTTCTATCGTGCCGAGAATAAATATTCGTGAAAATTAAATATGTCGGTAATTGCAATAACAAAATCGTATATAGCATTGTATAGCGTTTAAATGCAATAAACCTGGATAATATAACTCGGCTCGCAAAATTCCATTTGTTTTACGATTATACCATTAAAATTAATTTCTCTCTACAATTCCTCGCGCTTACATTTCCCCCCCCCCCCCGTTTCTTTCTTTTTCTTTTCCTTCTTCTTTCTTTTTTTTTCCCTTTCTTTCTTTGCGCTTATCTACCCTTACAATCATTACAAATCTTATCCAAGTATCATAAGAAATTTATAAAGAATTAATAACCGAGTATTTCTCGTTCGTACGAGACTATTACTATTCGTATATGAAATATTTCGATTAATGTATGTGATTTCGATTTAACGTGGCAAAAAAATAAAATAAAATAAAATTAATGAAAACGAAAAGAGAGGAAAAACAGGATCGTTCGATCGGATATAGAGAAAGTCTCCTTTAAAACTTTATCTTCGAGTGTTTAAATAAAATCTATGATTTATTGTTAACTCGTTTTACTTTATCTATTACGACGTCAGAGAACACGCGCCTCTGCGCTACCGGTGTTGTTACGTAGGAAGCAATTATTTTTCATATTTCTTTTTTTCATTTATATTTTTTTGCTTTTTCCTTTTTTTTTCTCCTTATTTTTTTTATCTAATTTCCTTTAAGCATCAAATAGACAGATGAAAATAAATGATAGGAGTCAGATATGATAATGAGAATTCGAAGGATTTCTAAATAAAGAATGACGTTATAAGGACAATGGGGAGAAGCGGTCTGAGAAAGAAGGGTTTAATCTTTAGTCGCATCAACGGTGCAGCTCACGTCCTTGGATCTCTCTCTCTCTCTCTCTCTCTCTCTCTCTCTCTCTCTCTCTCTCTCTCTCTCTCTCTCTGTTATTCTCTTTATTTCCGTCTCGATCTTCTCGAGGATGTCCGCGAGACATCTTTTACCAACTCCTTCAAGAAAGAGAGAGATAGAGAGGAGGGAGAGAGAGTGAGTGAGAGAGAGAGAGAGAGAGCTTCTTTTGTGTTTCTCCGATTTTCTACTATCGCAAGAGGGGTTACGTTCATCCGACAATACTTATCTCGATATATAACTTCTACGTAACCCATTATCGCGAGATTTGCATTAATTTTCATCGGGACTTAATTAATGAAGATAAAAACAATTATTTTTATCTTATAAATTCAAGAAAATCTACAACTAAAGATCTTGTTTTCGCACGACATTCGTTATCTCAGTTTTCCTCATATACGTTTATTGAAAATTTAATTACATCGATATAACAAGTACGACAACAACAACAACAAGAAGTAAAACAACAAAAACAACCGCGTATAGGTAAACGCTTGCAAGCGTGTTCGTTGGCTATAGTCGATGATTAATTTTCTTAAATAGACGAAATTAAACCGGCGAAACTTAAGGTGCACGCACATCCGTACGTAATCCGTACTCTCTAACGTGGTTTCTCCTCAATCTATTCTTCTTCTCTGTTCGTATAAACACTCGTAATTATAGCAATAAATTCGGTATATCGATTCGGATGTTCGCATAAATTAGCTCGTTTATAAACGAACGTAGGAACGAACGAACGAACGAAGGAACGAACGAACGTGTCTGAACAAACGAATGAACGAATGAACGAATGAACGAACGAACGGACGAACGAGCTGAACGAGCGAACGAACGTGCGCTCGCGCGAGTCATTACCGATTGGTAACGCGCACGCGCCGTTAATTGAGTCGTGTAAAACGAGAACGCCATAATTAGATCGTACACGATTGGTACAACTCCGACTTATGATGGCCTTAAATAAATTTTATATTTTCTTTTTCTCTTTCCTTTTTCCATCCTTTTTTATTACCTCCCTTCTTCTTCTACTTCTTCTTACTATTTTTTCCTTTCTCTCTCTCTCTCTCTCTCTCTCTCTCTTCCTTCCTTTTATACTCACCTTCCCCATAAGGAATTACTAAGACGATATAAATGAAATGAAGTGATAAACGAGATATCTTTTTTCTTTCTTTCTTTTCCTTTTTCTTCACATTGACGCGATAATGCAAAAAAAGGAGGTGTTTCTTTCTCTTTTCTTTTCTTTTTCTTTTTATTAAGTTTTTTGTTTTATTTCTTTCGATACGCTCGGAAGTTCCGATTAACGATTTATATTCGATATATAAACACGAGTAGTAGTGGTTTGACGAGTCAAACGTGAAGGAACAATAAGAGAAAAAGGCTACGTTTACTCGACACCAAAGTAAAGTGAGTTTGTTACGTCATTCTTATTCTTAGGAAGCTTCGAATATCTCTCTCTCTCTCTCTCTCTCTCTCTCTCTCTCTCTCTCTCTCTCTCTCTTTCTCGTGTCGGTACGCCGATTTCCGGGCCGACAAACGCGTTGCATTTTAAGACACAGCAATGATGAACGTACGAAAAGATTCGACGGAGTCGAAGAGTCCCGATGGATGGATGGACATGAGAATGAGTGATGGAAATGGAGTGGGAGAGAACATGGTGGGAGGGAAGTCGGGTGGTCGGGAGGAAGGAAGGGAGAGAGGGAGGGAGGTGTCGGCGTGGAAGGTGCGAAGAAAAAGTAAAGGAAGGATGGGATTATGAAATAGGATGTAATTTCTCGTTAAGATCTATACCGCTGTATCCCAACCCACCCCGCTCCTATCACCTCGCCCCGCGCGTCCTCACATTTATCACATTGACTTGGCTCTATTATGCAACGGCTTTGTGTATCTGCGTAATAATAATAGTAATAATGGCAACAATAAATACGGGCAAGACGAAGAAGAAGACGACAAAGAGGACGACGATGCTGATGCACTGGCGAACGAACGAATGTAAAATCGACAGATCGATTGATACGATCGATTCTTTTCAGTATGTGTGTGTGTGTGTGTGGATATACTCGATTACGTAGGATTCTCTTCTATCCTCGTTCCAAATGCATATTCGAAAGCAAGTTATCGTGCAACATAAACGCGAGAAAGAGGAACAACGTCGTATTATTAATTATCATAAATCGTTCCTCCATTTTTTTTATTTTTTTTTTTTATTTTTTACGACTGCAATCGTCGAAGTTATTATGTTTATATCTACATAAGCGTACGGAGAATCTTGCATTCCAATGGATTTGAATGATGTTTTCTGTCGGCGAAAGAAGAAGAAAAAAAAAAAAGAAATAGAAAAAGGAAAGAAAAAGAAAATAAAAGAAACTATAAAAGGTGATTAGAATTCGATCATCGAAATGATTAAGGACTTTCTAATTATTTACTTCGCTCGAAATATTTTTTGAAAATAAATATATAAAATAAATGAAATAAATAAAATAAATACAAATAAATTATTTTTCCTTTTCGAGAGACAGACAGACAAAGAGAGAGAGAGAGAGAGAGAGAGAATTCGTATCCGGCGGAACGAAAGAAACATTTTCGACGAGAGGGCGGTGATTCACGTGCGACAACCTCTTTCTCTCTCTCTCTCTCTCTCTCTCTCTCTCTCTCTCTCTCTCTCTCTCTCTCTCTCTCTCTCTCTCTCTCTTTTACACACGCTGGCAGTCCGCACGCGGCATATTATTCGCTTTACCGTGTCGTGCATATTCCGCGTTACGCGGTCTATAACCGCAGCCATGGAAAAACACGCACACGCGAAGGATAATTACTCGTTAATAGCTCTTAATTTATGAAATAATTTATTATATAACGCGGACTCTCGGAGCTGTATGAAAAGGGGCGGGAGGGAGGATGGGCGGTCTGGAGGGGAATGGGAGGAGGGGGGGACGAACGACGCAGTAAACGCATTGGTGAGAACGATGCTTTGCGAGAGTATGTGCGACGACTAAGAGAGAGAAAGAGAAAGAGAAAGAGAGAAAGAGATGGAAAACAGATAGAGATAAAGAAGATATAGGCACAGTGTACGTAAGAGAATGCAAGAGAAAGAGAGAGAGAGGGGAGAAGAGAGAGAGAGTGAATAATGTCGAAAATTCTCACTCTGTGTAGTAGACCGATCGAGTCTCGTTGATCGAGATAAGAGAGAGAAGGGGGGAGAGAGAGAGAGAGAGAGAGAGAGAGAGAGAGAGAAAGAGGAAGTGGGGGTAGTGGAGGGGGAAGAAAAAGAAAGAAAGATAGATAAATAGTTAGATAGATAGATAGATAGATAGATAGTCAGACAGACGGTCAGACAGACATGGCTATCGACCTCTCGAGTTATCGACTAATAAGTAGTTCGCTATGAGAAGAGAGACAGAGAGAGAGAGAGTGGAATTTCCTTCAACAAACAAATGCGAATTTCCATTACCGAATTACGATCGGACGAAAAGAAAATGGACAAAAAAATAGAAATCGACCCGGTGAAATCTATTATGTTTTAGACAGAAAAAGAAATGAAAAGTAAAGAGAGAAATAGAGAGAGAGAGAGAGAGAGAGAGAGAGAAAGAGAAAGACCTTCGAAAAACTCTGATCGCAGTCGTACTTATCTTAATTGATTGGCAGTAAAGTATTGCATCACGACGTAATAAATTATTGATAAGCCGCATTATATTGTTGGCAAGCCAAGGATAGTTATTTTTCTCTATACTATATAACATGGTTATAATAGAACATGAATATCCAACGTTTGTTTTAATTTATTGTTTTCGAGGAAATCGCTAACATACACGATGACGAATATTTTTATCCTCTTGAACCCACCCTCTTTCTCCGAATACACACCACCCGCCTCCTGTCACGATCACGCGACAATAAGACTAATTGTCGCGACCATTACGCGCGTATAAGCATCTATGTATGTATGTATGTATGTATGTATCTATCTATCTATATATGTATCTATGTATGTATGCATGTATGCATGTATGTACGTATGCATACTTAAGTGTGTGTGTATATAGATGTGTATGTATGTGTGTGTGTGTGTGTTGTATATGTTAACCATATAGAAATACAGCGATGAGAACTGAAATAAATTGCACATCCTGGATAATAAAATCGGTAACTGTTAGGAATAATATGTGCATTATGTCCGACCACCCGTCGCTGGTTTTACGAACGCGAACGTATACTCACTCTCTCTCTCTCCCCCTCCCCTCCCCTCTCTCTTTCTCTTTCTCTCTCTTCCTTCCATCCCTGCCCCTCCCGACTACCACCATCCCATCATCTCCACCAACACCATGAGCACCACCACCACCACCATCACCACCACCACCATACCACCATCATCACCACCATCACCACCACCACTACCACTACCAACAGTTCCACCTCCTCGTCATCGTCGTCGTAGTCGTAGTCGTCGTTGTCGTTATGAAGGTTACTGTATTATTGCAGCCTTCGCAATCTGCATTGTTGGCCGTACGCTTTTAATACTCTTTATTGTCTCTTTTATAACCAGAATGACGCGTTTCTTTCAACGCTCGCGGATAAATTACACGCAGCATTGTACCTCTAATTTTAGAGAGAAGAACGAAAAGAAATACCGTTTGTAGAAGAAGAAGAGGAAGAAGAATGGGCGGAGGAAGGGGAGGGGAGGGAAAGGGAGGGAGGGAGAGGAGAGAGGATCGCCAAGTTGTAAGCAGTGGAGTAGAAGCAAAGTGCGAGGATGTTAGCTGTGGTTGGGTGGATGGATGGATTGATGGATGTGGGTTGGTGGGTGGCTGACTTGGGGAAAAGTAACCAGCCAGGAAGACTTTCTCTCTTTCTCTTTCTTTTTCTCTCTGCTTAGTCGTCGCATACTCTCGCAAAGCATCGTTCTCACCAAAAAAGGAAAAACAAAAGGAAGAAACGACGACGATAAACGAAATTTCTAATCTCAATCCAAGATGGTTACCCTACTATGTACTCGTCGAACATGACGATCTCCATTATATATATATATATATATATATATATATATATATATATAAAAATAGTGAAAGTGAAGTGATGGTGGGGTGGGGGGTCAAAGAAGATGAAGAAGAAGAAGAAGAAAAGATAAAAAAAAAGAAGAAGAAAAAAAGGTAGAGAGATAATAAAATGAAAAAAAAAAGGTAAAGAAAAGGAAATAAAAGAAAAGACGATTACGCAATGCAAAATGGTAGAGATGCAGAAGACTAAGAAGGAGGAGAAGAAGAAGAAGAAGAAGAAGAAGAAGAAGAAGAAGAAGACTTGTGTCTCGTAGCTTCGCGATATAATGTTGTGCAAAACGTAACGTATTCATCGTAAGCGTTAAGTAGCGTTAAGTGGGTCGAATTTACTCTGCGCGCCTTATTATTTCTACTTTATATTCAAGCGCACTAAATGCGCGCGAGCGCCTTCGAGAGAGTCGTCGCGAAGTTGAGGCGCGCGAGCGAACGAGCGAACGAGCGCATACAGTCGTCGCCGTGTGCGCTTATGCTCGTGCGCGCGCGCGCGCGCGCGCGCGGGTGCAAGAGAAGCCGTAGGATGTAGCTTATTGGCGCAAATCTGGGTTATATTATTCGCATCGCATAACGCAGCGTCGCGTAACTTATTCATACACACGCGGCACACGCGAGAGCGCAGTATATGCGCACACACACGCCCGTATTATATTGCGCGCGAGCGTCCTCGCACATGTTCGTATGGATTAGGAAGAGGAGTTAGAATAAGAGAAGAATCGACTTAATCGTTTGAGAAAATAAAGAGAAAGAGAGAGAGAGAGAGAGAGAGACGAACACCTGTCAGCAGCTCCTTTTCTATCGAATCATCCTCATTCGATATTAATCCTTACGATTAATATACGAATCATTGGAGATTTCACGATTTTTCTACGATAGAATTGATTTTTAATCGATGATTTTAATGACCGGGATAGAGATAAGAATAATTTTATTGTCCCTTGCACCCTCCCTCCCTTCGAGATTTGGATAATATTCTAATAATCGAGCTAATTATCAAACCAATAACAAAATAAGACTAATCAATCTTCGATATATTATTGTGATAATTACAATAATTATATGTCTCGATAAAGATAGAGTGAGAGAGAGAGAGAGAAAGAGATAAATTTTTGTTGTTCTTGAACATCGTCCGATGATCACACATACATACATACATAAATACATATATATATATATATATATATATATATATATACACATGCATACATACGTATATAGATAGATATATACATACATAGCATACCTATATAACTAGAGAGAAAGAAAAGAGGGTGAAATTCTTGATGGTTGAGGAGGAGGATGCGACACGGGACGCATAACTACGCTCGGCTAGCTTAAACGTATGCGATCCGTATGTACATACGTGGTACGTACATACTTAGCCGACCGTACAAAGCGCGGCAACGACGAAATCTGCATATAATATTGATGCAATTTGCCATTAGAATGACGACGGCTACGGTCTAGGATGTGGGCTCTATTCTGTATGCAACGACTGAATGGACCGGTTCAATTAGAGAATCATAACTTGCCCTGATGGGGCCATCCTGCAGATATTACCTTCGTACGGCCCTGAAACGGCCGGTGCGCGACGTCGTTTTTATTATCCACGAGCGTCGAACTTCCCCTCCACTCCTACTCCTCCCTCTTCCATCACCCTCTCCCCCCGCTACTTTGCTCATCCCGGTTCCACCGCTTCTCTCTCTCTCTCTCTCTCTCTCTCTCTCTCTCTCTCTCTCTCTCTCTCTCTCTCTCTCTACCTTTTCTCGTCGACCCTTCCATCCCGGTTGTCTTCGTGCGTATGATTACATAAAAATGTCGGAAACAAAGCAAACGATCCACGGAATTTCGCTCGATTATGAGAAAAAGGTCTCGTTTCATGCCGGCGCATTTAAATATTTTCCCGCCTTTTCGCTTTGTGGTTTGTTTCCTTACAAAGAAAATAGAAAGGAGAGAGGGAGGGAGAGAAAGAATGATAGAGTAATATTCTTATATTTGCGTGAGAGATTCATCGCTATATAAAAATAATAAATAACGAAACAATTAAAATTCATTAAATTCCGATGCCATTATAATAATCGCGTCTTCTTTCTTACTTTGACAATGAAAAAGAGAGGAAAGAAAAGAGAGAGAGAGAGAGAGAGAGAGAGAGAGAGAGAGAGAGAGAGAGAGAGAGAGAGAGAGAGAGAGAGAAGATATAATTTTCTTCTATTCTATTAGATCCCGGAAATACAAAAAATAATAATAATTAAACATGATAAACGATAAAATTAATAACAATAAGATTCATTAAGGACCGATATTACTGTGATAAATAAAATAATTACGTTCTTTTGTTATGATCGTCCTTTCTCGGTTAACTTATCTCTTTCTTTACTCGTAACAACTCTCACGGACGAGAGAGAGAGAGAGAGAGAGAGAGAGAGAGAGAGAGAGAAAGGAATAGTATGCAGATAGATGGGATACAAGTACCGGATTACTCTTCCTTCCTTTGTCTCATTTTACCCTTCATCGCTCTTTCTCCTTTTATCTTGGGGCGGTCGCCCTACCTAATGACAGAGAACGAAGTTGGCCTTTCTCTCTCTCATGCATGGCCATATAACCACGCACAGATAAACGGAGGACGATGCTCGCCGACGGACGAGTACGATTATCAACGCGCCTTTATGAAATAAAGCGTAAAGTACGCCGGCGTGACGTGACTGTTACGTTTATAATAGGTAATCCGTCGTGTACTGCTCGAGGCTATCGCGCACGCGTTCGTTCTTGTACATATATATATTTATAAATTTATATATGTATATTTAGATATGTATGTATATATATATATATATATATATATATATATATATGTATATGTATATTGTATACAATATGGAATATATATATATATATATATACACATAATATATATATATATATATATACACATAATATATATATATATATATATATATATATATATATATATAAATATAAACCTGTCTTTGTTGATAATACGTGCTGCAATCTATACTCTCTGTCTCTGTTTCTCTCTCTCTCTCTCTCTCTCTCTCTCTCTCTCTCTCTCTCTCTCTCTCTCTCCACATAATAATAACCATATTACTCGATGTTATTTCGTGTGGTAGTATCTAAATATTAAGTGCACGCTGTGACTTTGATTATACCATGATCCCCGTATAATGTTCGATCGTAGCCGGCTTAGGAATTACACATCCTGTCGGTTTAGACGTTGTATAGGAGAGACTAGAGAGAGAGAGAGAGAGAGGTAAAGAAGAAAGGAAGATCGTAAATAATGATCTCCCCACCCCCTCTCTCTGTCTTTCTTTCTCTCTCTCCCTCTCTTTCTAGTTTTTATCGTTTCCATATAAAAAGACGGAGGTTCTTTTTTACGGTTTTATTATTATATTTATAGTTTTAACTATCTCCATCCACATCTATTTAGGTTTCTTTCCTCGCAATAATTAGCTCTTTTGCGAGTAGTATCGACTTGTCGTATATGTAGGTGATATCTGGAAATAAAGGAGAAACGAAACGAGTTCGTGTCCGTTCGAATGTAATAAAAAGAAATGAAACTAACGAGTTTTCTCGATTTCTCCGAGATCATTCTCGTAATATAATAATAACAATAATAATAATAATAATAATAATAATAATAACAACAACAACAACAATAATAATAAAAATAATAATAATAATAATAATAATAATAATAATAATAATAATAGTAATAATAATAAAAAGGAATTGGAAGTTATCGAGCGAAGAAACAACGGGTTTCAACGTAAAAAGTTTTTTT
>OU964976.1:1916470-1918970 GCA_918808275.2 Dolichovespula sylvestris
GTTTATCCAGATGGATCGTAAATGTAACAAGTATTGCTATATGACCAGATCAGAAGTCTAATAAATCTACGAAATGTTAACTACTAACGCCAACGGAACAATAAATTAATAATATAATGAGTTTAATACCTTGGTTTATATCAATTTAATTGGATCTAAGCAATATTGTTGCATAATTATGATACATAGATCTAACGAGAGAGACGAATGGATTTCCCTTAAGAAAACGCGAAAGTATATGTGTGTATATATATATATATATATATATATATATATATATATATATATATATACGATATATAAAATACGTTCCGCGTACGAAACGAAAGTGACTTATTCGCGTTGGCCTTAAGATATGTTCCGGTTCCATTCCGTCGGATAAATATAAAACCGGTTCCTTCGATATTCTAACGATTGTCTATATAAGATATATAACGGATACTTTTATCTAATCGCCAAAAGCCACGAGCTATGTCCATAATACGTTTCTATAAATCCCTTTTATTGTCATAACCGGTTAATCCCTTAGAGCAGAGGTAACAAAGTTGATAAAATATTGTCGGGAAAAGAGAAAAACAAATAAAAAAAAAAAAAAATAAAAAAAAAAGAAATTGATCATTAACTCCTATGCCGGAGTCAGGCTCGACCTGTCGAAAAAAGAAAGGAAAAAAAAACTATATCACATCGTCGTAACCGAAAAAAGAAGAAAAAGAAAGAAAGAAAGAAAAAAAAAAAACAAAAATGTGGAATATATCGAATATCTTAAAGTAACTGGATTACACGTGTGTGATGACGTCGTAAGCAAAAAAAAAAAAAAGAAAAAAGAAAAAAAAACAAGAAAAAGAAAGAAATCAATAATAAATGAATACTTGTATACCGAGCGACTTGTTGGTGTACGTATAGGTGCAGGTGCGGTTACGCGCGTATACACATACGCGTGAGCGTACACAACAGAACACGCGTGGCGTACGCAAGTCGGTGGACGCGAAGAAAAATAATATAATAAAGAGTTACCGTGTAGGTTGTGTTGCGCGTGTGATAAACTACGAGAAACCGTAAAATAAGAAGAATAAGAGGACGGATAGGAAGACGAGGGGTGAAATACTGACGGAACGCGCGTGTCATCGCTCGGGAGTCTCTTGACGCATTTGTACGTAGGCGTCTCGAAGCGTCAGCCGAAAGCGAAACGACACCGCCGTACCGTCGCGTAACGCTGATGGAGGCGGAAGCGCAGCACGAGGAGCAAAGCAGGGCAGAATAGAGCAGAGAGTAGTAGAGTGAAGTAGTAGTAGTAGTAGTAGTAGTAATAGTAGTAGTAGTAGTAGTGGTGGTGGTGGTGGTGGTGTGATAGTGAAGTTAAAGAGAGAGAGAAAACGTATACATACATCAAAACTGAGATATGTCACCACTAGCGAGAGAGATGAAAAGAGAGGGGAAAAAGAGAATGTATAAACGTGAGAGTGCGTGAGTGAGTGAGCGAGTGAGTGAATGAGTGAGTGACTGAGTGTAAAAGAGAGAGAAAGAGAACTCGTGGATACTCTCTCACAGGTGTAGTCGCCTTTGCGAGAGCATCGTGCCGACACTCAGCATATGTAGTTCTCTCTCTCTCTTTCTCTCAAGAGAGAGAGAGAGAGAGAGAGAGAGAGTAAGAGGGAGAACACATTCGTACTTAGTGGCATTGCTCGGCTACCGTTACTGCTTCCAAGTCACCCGTTCACCTCCACCCACCCCCCGCGTTCAGCAGCCATCCTAACAGGCTAAGCAAATGAGTACGTCTCTGCATTCTTTAGGGCGGACAGGCGCTTCTCGAGAGCGCCACTCTGCCCTTTCCACGGAGAAAGAGGGAGAAGAAGAGAGAGGGAGGGAGAGGGAGAGAGAAATAGAGAAAGGGAGTAAGAGAGAAAGAAAGTTGGAGAGAATGGGAGAAAAGATCGAGAGGGAAGAAAGAGCGGATGAGTGTTCCCGAGTACCAAGAGAGAAAGGACGAGAGAAACAGAGAGAGAGAGAGAGAGAGTGAGAGAGAGAGAGAGAGAGGGAGGCAGGGAGGGAGAGAGAGAAAGAGAACGCTACGACGGTCGGCCGCTTTTTAACTTCCATCCCTTTTCGTTTCTTCTATTACTTTCTCTTTCTTTCTTTCCTTTTTTCTTTTCCTTTTTTTGCTTCTTCATCTTCTTCATCTTCTTCTTCTTCTTCTTCTTCTTCTTCTACTTCTTTTGATTTGTCTCTCTCACAACGGTGTTAAAGCATGCACGCGCGTCTTCGAGCCTCTCCGAAGTACCAGAAATAAAAGAGAAATAAAAAGGTCGGAAGATCTATGGGGGTATGTATATATACCCTTTTTCTCTATTCACGATGTAATCTCACGAATTTAAAACGGAGATGGATATATATGAAAACTAAAACTGTCCGTGGGTGCGTAGGTCTGCGTCTGGGGTGCGCGTGTACGTGAGTGGTGGTGGATGGGACGGGAAGGCTCTCTAACGTACTTTTCTCTATTCAC
>OU964976.1:1923458-1958458 GCA_918808275.2 Dolichovespula sylvestris
ACGACTATATTGTTGTTACTAAATAAACGACCGGGCCTCTCGTAAAAGCGACGATCCTTCTGAGAAAAATAGAAGGGGAGAGAAAAGAGGAAAGAGAAAAAAGTAAAAAAAAAAAAAAAAGAGTAAAAGAAAAAAAGCCCAGAAAGGGAATTCACTGTTTCTCCCTCGAGTTCTCACAATAAAACTAGTGAAAAAGTAACGTGTGCATAGCAAGCGATTTGAAAGAGAGAGAAAAAGAGATAGAGATAGGGAAAGGCAAGGAGGGAATGAGAGAGAAAGAATGAGAGAGAGAGAGAGAGAGAGAGAGAGAGAGAGAGAGAGAGAGAGAGATCACGATTGCTCGAGTAATAATAGTGAAAAACGTTAAAGTCTCTCTCCTTGGTAGGATGCTGTACTTTCGATAGAGCGTGAGAAAAGAGATAGCCGTAGGTAGAGATAGATAGATACATAGATAAATAAATAGGATAGATATATAGATAGATAGATTGAGATAGATAGACAGACAGATAGATAGATAGATGGATAGATAGATAGAGAGAAAAAACCAAATAAAAAGAGAAGAAGTTTAACGGCAGATAAGAAACGAGCTAGAGGAAAGCGTGCGCATCGTCAAGAGGTATTACCGAAGGGTCTTGGGGGAAAATAAGGAGGCACAGTGCGTTGAGCGGAGAAAAAACAGAAGGTCAGAGACACTCCTGCCTTGCTTGAAGAGAAAAAGAGAAAGAACAAGAAGAAGGAGAAATAGAAGAGTAAAGAGGAGGGGGAGGGAAAAGAGGAGGGGGAGGAAGAGGTGGAGGAGAGGCGTTCCACACGTACACGCTCTGCTTTTCAGGGTTTCCACGAGCGGGGGAATATGACGGCGGTGACGTCAGGTTGAATATTTGAAGGGGGCGAGACTTCAAAAGAACACGTGTTACGGTGCTAGGACGCCGTTTAAATAATGCAAAGTCAACTTAGTCTCTCTCTCTCTCTCTCTCTCTCTCTCTCTCTCTCTCTCTCTCTCTCTCTCTCTCTCTCTCTCTCTCTCTCTCTCTTCCCATACCTCACGTACTATGTCTTTCATTCTCTTCTCCGAGCTTTCTCTTTCTCTCTATCACTCTCTCTTCCTACTCTACCTCGGTCTATCTTCTATCTCTTTCTCTCTTTCTCAGTCACACTCTCTCTCTCTCTCTCTCTCTCTCTCTCTCTCTCTCTCTCTCTCTCTCTCTCTCTCTCTCTAGCACTCTCTCCCGACACTCGACTCGAGTCCGAAGTTCGTAACGATCGATGTGCCGCCCCGGCGTATGTACCGAGCGCGATGAAACGTTAATGCAGCGAGAATCGCTCGTTCGTGCCAGGAATGTCGGATTTCCTTCTGTCTCGTGGACCGAGACGTGGCTACTCTACACACTCTAACCAGCCAACCAGCCAACCAGCCAGCCAAGCAACCAGCCAGCCAGCTAGCCGGCAGCCAGTAGCCAACAGCCAGCAGCAGTAGCAGTAGCAGTAGCACTCGTTTCTCTATACTAACTCTTCTCTATCTTTCTCTCTTTCTCTCTTATATTCTCTTTCTACCCGTTTCTCTCTACTGCTATTTCTACGACTGCTACTACTATCACATTATTACTACTACTACTACTACTACTACTGCTGCTGCTACTACTGTTGCTGTTGTTACTGACCGACAGAGCAGCCGGCCGGCCCGCTGCCGTTCGAAAAGATGATGCTCACAAAGAGGAGACAAACAGAGGCGGACAAACAGATAGATAATAGACAGACAGACCTCGACCAATCGACCGAACGACCGACCGAACTGCCGACATGGAAGAAACACAAGTGAGGCACGCGACTCCTTCCGAAGCCGATAAAAGAGCGATAAGAGTAAGAGCGTGCGAAAAACGTTTGTGTAAATGGAGGGGAATAAAAAAGGAAGAAAGAAAGAATGAAAGAGTGAGAGTTAGAGAGAGAGAGAGAGAGAGAGAGAGAGAGAGAGAGAGAGAGAGAGAGAGAGAGAGAGAGAGAGAGAGAGAGAGAGAGAGAGAGAGAGAGAGAATGAGAAAGAAGGAAGAAGCGTGCCAAAACTATTTCTCTCTCTCTCTCTCACTCTGTCTCTCTTTTGGTCGAGATAGATGGTGGGAGGGAAATGTAGCGAGGGAGAGGGTCAGTGGAACGGGAGCTGGAGGAGGAAGCGGTGGAAGAGGAGGAGGAGGAGGGGGAGGAGGAGGAGGAGGAGGAGGAGGAGGAGGAGATGCACGTGCAAGTGCATCGGTAGTGGGGGGAGGCAGGAATTCGCGCTGTCGCACCCGCGCATTTACCCCACCCCCGCGTTGCAGGGCGCAGGATTATGGCACCACCCCTGCGTTCGAAGCCCTCTGTTTTTATACCCGCTTTTTTTCGCCGATTGGCCGAGCTTCGTACCGCGCTACGCGATGCGCCGTCGTTTTCGGCGACCGAATTTCAGGCGTGGCCGTGTCCTCCTCTTCTCTCTCTCTCTGTCTATCTATCTATCTTTCTCTATCTCTATGTATCTCTATCTTTCTCTTTCGTTTACTCCCTTTAACTATAACTATCTCTTATATTTTTCATTCTTTCTTTTTTTTTCTTTCTTTCCTTCCAATTCTCTCTCTCTCTCTCTCTCTCTCTCTCTCTCTCTCTCTCTCTCTCTCTCTCTCTCTCATTTTTTTCTTCGATTAAAAAATGATGAATTTATAATTACTTTATACATGCATACGTCGAAATATTATATATGCGTGAAATAACGACGAAGAAATATATTACAACCCGTTTTTTCTCCTATTTTTTATTTTTTAATCCCCTTCTTTCTTTTTTTTCCTTTTTCTCTCTCTCTCTCTCTCTTTTTTTTTAATTACATTACATAAAAGAAAATGATTACTAATAAAAGTAATTGTCTATACAATTTTCTCGATTTCCTTGAAGTATAGCTTTAAAAAGCAATCGATCATAATGATGATGAAATAACGATGAAAATTACGCGTTTTTCATTTTCGCCCGTTACGAAAGAGACCCCGGCGGTAGCTTCTCTTCTCTACTCGAAAAAGATAATAATAATAATAATAATAATAATAATAATAATAATAATAATAATAATAAAAAAAAAATTAAGTGTCACTTTTAGATGTTGTCGAAGCAGAAAAAAAATAAAAGAAAAGAAAAATAAATTAATTAAAAATAACGAAAGAAAAGGAAACAAAAACAATTGTTAAAATTACTTATTCAAAAAAGTCGATGATACATGAGTGCATCACGAGGAGATTAAAAAAAGGAATAGAATCACAACAAGATACAAAAAAGTGACACGCGCGACGTCGTTGCTTCCGTTAAAGCAGACAGACAGACAGACAGACAGACAGAGAGACGAAGACAGCGACAAAAGGGAAAGGAAATGGGAGAAAGGGAAGGAAGAAGGATGGGGAGAAAAAAGAAGCAAAAAAAGAAAAAGAAAAAAAAAAAAAAAGAAAAATTCACGTTCAGCCGTGCCACGCGAGCTACTAACCTAAGTTCCCGTACGTGGACATCTTAGACGGCACGTTTTACGTGCTTACGCGGTGGTATGGTGGTGGTGGTGGTGTTGGTGATGGTGGTGGTGATGGTGGTGGTGGTGGAGGTCGCTCGTGCGACACTTTGCGCTCTTGTCGACCGAATACATTAACCTCTACCTTCCTTCTCCTCTCCTTGCCTCACCCTTCGCGTTCCTCACCCACGCTCCACAACACTACCCTACTCTACCTTACCCCAACCCTCTCCTCCCCAATCCCCATCCCCAGTCTACAGGCACCTCACACGACGAGAGCACGCAGCCAGTGGGGTCGAACGGCACGATTCTTCCGCTTCCTACTTTCTCTCTCTTTCTCTTACTCTCTCTCTCTCTTCCTCCTCCTACCCCTCTCTCCTTCTCTTTACCCTCTTCTATCTCTATCTCTCTCACAGTTCACCCTCGTCAAGGACGAACTTCGTTCCTCCGCGACCAGCCGATTCTCGCCTACCCTCCTGCCCCGAATTTCTTTCTCACTTTTTTTTTTTACTTCCTTCCTTTCTATATTTCTTTCTTTGTTTCTCTCTTTCTCTCCCCCCCCTCTCTCTCTTTTCTTTTTTCCCTTCTTTTTCTTCTTCTTTTTCATTTTTTTTTTTTTTTTTTTTTTTTATACACGACCGATCAACGATCTTTTATATTTCCTTCGACTTCTTCTTCTCTGCTTCTTATTCTTTTTTTTCATCATATTAATGCCCTTTGTATCAATCGGATTTCTATAATAGTTTTAACCTTGAATTATAAGTATATTTGATATTCCTCGAAATAAAATTTAATCATTTTCTTATTATATACTTGAATAATGCTTGGGAAATAATTCATCGGATAGGATATTATTATCGTTATCGTTATCGTTATGAGTACGAGAAAATAGACAAATAGATTATTTATTATTACCGCTATTAAAGTTGGAAATAAATGGATTTGGTGAACTTTTGTATCGTTTCTGTCAAATACGAAATTAGATAAAAGTCTTTCGACCAGTAACGTAATAATACAGTAATAATCTAAATTACTCATCTAGATTTGATAGATATATGGATAGATAGATAGATAGATAGATAGATAGATAAATGGATATATAGGTAGATCCGAAAATAGAAAGGACGTAACGACGAAATACTTATACAACAACAATCCCACCGCCCGACATCACGCACGTTGCCCTTATCACTCGCTCAGAAACGATCTCGTAAAACGCGCCGTTAACATCCTCGTACTTTGCTGCTAAGTAAAGTGGATAAGAATAGCCGTTGCTACAGTCGCTGTGGTTCTTAAACACCTGGGACCTTTTTTCCCCCTTACTTTCATGACACATGACTTTTCGATCGACCACCAAAAACGTGATTGATTTCGTTCGTTTTCCTTTCGAGGAAGAAGAAAAAATGAAAAAAAGGAAAATAAAAATAAAAGAGAAAAAACACAAGTGGAAATAAAAAAAAAAAAAAAAAAAAAAAAACAAAGAACAAAGAAAAAGGGAGAGAGAACGAGAGAGAGAGAGAGAGAGAGAGAGAGAAATCTTGTTATTTATGTAAAAGTTCGTATGATCCATCTCGACTCTTTTAACACGTTCCACATAAATTTAAAAATGTTTCAATTTAAAAAACTCATCTCTCTTTTTCTCTCTCGACTAAATAAATAAAAACGAACGATTTATAATAATAACCGTGTAACCCCTTAACCGTGTCATACATCCTTTCTCCCGACCTTTGCCCTATCGACATTTGATCACGCTCTCGCTGCTGTGTAACCGAAGAATTGGACGAAAAAAATTCTACCGTTTAACTCTTGGTAAAAGACGCGAGAAAAGGGATACTCCTTGTCCGATACTTTTACTCGGTCGTTAATAGTCGGTCGAACTGTCAACAAAAAATTCTAAACTAAACGCTACGGATGGATATCTTCCTTTCCTACGTGGCTGAGTACGACGAGTGGAAACACGTTTCCGAGGGTGTTTTTGCACGGAAGAAGTTTTAACGCGATTACAAACGACCCCTGGCGCCTCGTCCTCTCTTTCTCTCTCTCTCTCTCTCTTTCTACAACCAATATCACCATCAAGACACTACTACTAACTACTAACTACTACACCATCGTCCACAACGCGCTATCCACTTTCTTCGTTCAGTACCGGTACTTTATCTCTATCTGTTTTCTACCCCCCTCCCTCCCTTCCTCACTCCTTCCTCTACCATCGTCGTAGCTGCTTTCATATATACACAAAATATAGTAAATATATATATATATATATATATATATATATATATATATGTAGCTATAAGTATATACAGTTCTTGCTATCTCTATCTCAGCGGGCTCTCACGTCATTCCGCATTATTTTCATTTTATCGTCAGCAATCTTGGTTAATGCAATACCTCCAACCCCCGACACTCCTTCTTCTTCTCTTACAACCCTCCGCCACCCGAGCAACCAACCAACCGACCGACCGCCTCTCCCCCTCAACCTTACCCTCACCCTCTACGATTTCTTCTTCCTACTTCCTTCTT
This sequence comes from Dolichovespula sylvestris, assembly GCA_918808275.2. Classification (NCBI taxonomy): domain Eukaryota; kingdom Metazoa; phylum Arthropoda; class Insecta; order Hymenoptera; family Vespidae; genus Dolichovespula; species Dolichovespula sylvestris. The sequence continues at coordinate 1,929,493 of OU964976.1, forward strand.
CTTTCTCCTCCTCCTCCTCCTCCTCCTCCTCCTCCTCCTCCTCCTCCTCCTCCTCGTCCCATTCTCCGCTCCGGAAAATTCTTCTTTTTTATTTTCTATTTGAATATTCTATCGCATTAACCGAACCGAGGAGAGCTCGAGCCGGTCGTCTCTCATCGTTCCTCCCTTTCCCTCCTCTTCCTTCTCTTTCTTTTCCTTATCCTCATCATACCTACCTACCCTACCTCCCTCTCTTTCTCCTCTCGCATCCCTCCTCCTTTACCCTCCTATTCTCGTTCGTTCTCACTGCCAGTGAAGAAGAAACGTCGCTTTGCCGTAACGTCCTTCTGATACATTGGTGTAGAAACGTTATACATTCGTGTGACAACCGCGCGAGAAAAGGAAGGAAAGAAAAAGAAAGTAAGAGAAAATAAAATTAAATAAAATTAAATAAAATTAAATTAAATAAAAAAGAATTAAATTAAATTAAAAAAAAAAAAAAGAAAAAAAAAAAAAAAAAAAAAATAGAAAAGAAACCAAACCGAAAGAAGACAAACAAAAACAAAAATAAAAAAGGAAACGAAAGCAACGAACGATGAAAAAAAAAAACTATGCAAGAGAGAAGGGCAAACGGAGCCAGGAAGGTTCTTCCCTTCGAATGGAAAGTTTCGAAGAAAAATTGATAAGGGAGATCTTCGTTTGACTTCGTCTCTCTCTCTCTCTCTCTCTCTCTCTCTCTCTCTCTCTCTCTCTTTCTCTTTTTCTCTATTCGCCCCTCTTTCTCCCTCCCCTCCATCTCTCTCATGCTCTCTCTCTCTCTCTTTCTCTCTCTACGTAGAAATATCTACAGGAGTAAGAAGACGAATAAAGAGTGAGAAAGACGGAAGTTGTAGCCGCTTAAAGGCGTATCGATCGAAAGACTCGAAACTACCGGCGCGCACACGGCCATTCCGTCGACTTATTTTCCGCGAGTCACCGCGTATATAGCCTGGGCAAGACATCGCTCGTATCGATCGCCAGATTAATTTGTAGTCCAGACAATGGGCCGCCATCTCTCTCTCTCTCTCTCTCTCTCTCTCTCTCTCTCTCTCTCTCTCTCTCTCTCTCTCTCTCTCTCTCTCTCTCTCTCTCTCGCGTCTCTTTCGTCTCTCCGGTGATACGCCGGACGTAATGTTACGTTGTTTCGCCACGGCTCTCCTCCTTCTACCTTACCACCCTTGTGCGTTAAAGCCACTCTTGCTTCTTCACCGACTCGTTCGACGCCTCCTTTTCCTTTCCCAACCCCCCTCACCCCGCCACCCTACTCCTCCTTCTAACCCCAGCTTCTCCTATCCCTCTCGCTCGCTCACACTCTTTCTCTTTCTCTCTACATCTCCTTCTCTTCCTCCTTCTTCTTCTTCCCCTCTTCCTCCACCCCACTAACGTTTCATCGTTGGAAGAACGTTTCCTTTAAACTCTCGACGAATCTGCCAATTTCCCATACGTCGTCTCATCTTTTTCTTCTTTCCTTCCATTCTTTTTGTTTTCGTTTCTTCTTTTTCCTTCGTTTCCTTCTTACCGACCTTATCTCTTACTTCTCCCTCTTATTTTCTTTTTCGTCTCTTTTTTTCTTTCATCCTTTATTTCTTTTTCCTTCTTTCTTTCTTTCTTTTTTCTCTAATTAAATCCTTCATAAACCCCAATTGAAGTCGTCAACGTAAAAGAATTATTATACAGGTGTGAAAATTACGATATCAATTGTACGATAAATTTCCGTGTAATATGGTCGGATAAGGTTGGGAGGAGGAGGAGGAGGAGGAGGAGAAGGAGGAAGGGGAGGAGGAGGAGAAGGAGGAAGGGGAGGAGGAGGGATACGTTGCGTGTTATATGAGTAATACGAGTTATTTTTATTCGTCGCATATGAATTAGATATGCATTCTCGTTTGGAAGTATAGATATTTATATGAAGGTATTCGTTATAAATCGATGTAACTTTCCAATCGTTATTAGCATTTATTTCCGTGATCAAAGATACTGACCAAATTAATGAACTAACATAGTAATAACATAGAAATTAGAAAAGAAGCTGGAGAACCAACAGGCTGAATTGTATTTGTTAATAAAATATATACGCACCTATATATATATATATTTTTTTCTTTGAAATATATTTTGAAAATACTTGATTTTCATCTACAATCGTAAAATACATGTGCAAGGATATTGTCGAAAACAACCGTAGATAAATATTTAAAATGGTCAAGTTAGACTAGACACCTGTATGCCGTGTTACGTACTTACGTTACGCAAGTCATGACTGTTTCCGTCGCATTGTACGAATCCGTATTAAATGAACCCACCTTATACGAAGAAAATCTATTGTAATAATACATTTATATCTATCATACTAATTATAATCTTCTTATATATATATATATATATATATATATATATATATATATATGAATATAAGAATTATATATATATAAGAATATATATATATATATATATATATATATATATATATATATATATATAAAGAAAAAAAAATGAAATACTTTGTGTATCAAGTTAAAAATAATTTCGCTAGCAATAAAATGAGATAAGATTTAAAAATAGAGGAAGGAAAAAGAAAGAAGAAGAAGAAGTAGAAGAAGAAGAAGAAGAAAAAAAAAGAAAAATAAAAAGAAAATGAAAATAAATAAGTGTCCGACTTCAAAGTCGCATAAAGTTACGGAGATTTATATTTAGCAGCGCACTTGTGCGCGTGTCAATGATCGAAAATCGTTCATATTTGATGTAAGAGAAGACGTCTCTCTCTCTCTCTCTCTCTCTCTCTCTCTCTCTCTCTCTCTCTCTCTCTCTCTTTCCGTCTTTGTCTCTCTGTCTGTCTTTCTTCAACATTTGATCTTCGATCATAGAAAGATTTACATTGGATACAGATGTTCGAAGTTTCAACCTTTCCTCCTGTCCCTTTCATTCCCCATCCCCCTCATACCCCGTCACCCCACCCCCAGAGAGCCCGCCGTCCGAATTCAACCGATCGCTATACCGACGAAAAATAAATGCACACTTCCGGTCTGTCGTCCTAGCTAAGATTTATTATGGTTAGAGAGACAAAAGTAAGTGTACGTAAACTATGCGTAAATAAAACATACGATACGCGCTCGTAAAGCTTCCATTCGCGCTCGGCGATATATTTATTCGATTCCCATATGGCGTAGAGAGCGAGTAAAACGATGCGACGCGTTATACTACGAGAGCTGCCGAGAACTCTGGAGCTTATGTACGTAAGATACGTATGTTGACGACGACGCGACGTCTATACGTTTCTAATGTATGTACGTACGTATGTATGTAGTTACACGAAGCAATAGGTTAAATCCTTTCGCGAAAGTAAAAATGAAAAACGATTCGTTCGTTTATCGTTTTATTTCGAGAAAAAAAAAAAAAAAAAGATTTAAGCGCGGGGGATGGATCTAAAAATATTTGAATCTTTGTTATGCATCGACTATTAAAATATTCCAAACGTATGATTTGTAGTTTGGTTACAGATTGTAATTAATTCTTTTCTTTTTCCTTTTTTTTTTTTTAACTCTTGCTCGTACCAAAGAAAAAAGAAAAAGGAGAAGAAGAAAATAAAAGTATAGGAAGAAGAAAAAGAAAGTATTACAAGGTACATCGGTATGGTTAATATCGATCGAAGTTTGGAGTGAGAGAACGATGATAGATAAGTATTAAGAAATGATGTAATCTTTATCGTTACATCGATCATCGACGATTATTTTAACAATTGTTAATCGAGCGAAAGAAAGATCTTTAACGCGGCGATACGTCCTCCTGAGATTCTTCTTTTCGGAAATTCTTGATCGATCGTAGAAAAAAAAGTTACAAACAAAAAAAAATAAAAAGGAACGTAAAATATATCTGTTTTTAAACAAATACGTATTGTTCCATTGGTAGACGGTAACGAGAAGATAAAAGTGGTTAATCTCAATACGACGATCTCATCCCTTTTTCCTCATCCGTTTATAGACGTATATCAGGATCGGGGTAAGGCGAATTTCGAGAAACGAGAGAGACATAGAGAAAGATAGAGATATATAGATATATGGAGAGAGAGAGAGAGAGAGAGAGAGAGAGAAACTATCGGTAGCAGGAACGTTTTCTCCTTCGAAACGCAATCTCCGCGGCACAATGGAGTATAGAATTTTTAATACACCGTTAGTAATATGAAACGAGGCGCGAGACAATGGCTTCCTCGAGACCAATTCACCTTTATCTCGTGCCGGTCTTTCTTAGGTGAACTAATATCGTCGTTCTCTCGACGTTGTGTCGTTGTCGTTGACCGAGGAGGGCAGAGGAACTCATTCTCTCTTACGAAAGCTGCGACGACGCGATAACTTCACTGTATATTCTTACATATCGCTAAAACTATCTTTTTCCTATCTAACTCTCTTTATATATATATATATATATATATATATATATATATATATATATATATGTAGACACACACACAGAATACGCACATATACACATACAATGTATGCGTTTATTTTATAAGAAAAATTAGGAGAATGTTCATATGTATTATAAACATGTATGTGTGTGTGTGTGTGTGTGTGTGTGTGTGTGTGTGTGTGTGTGTGTGTGTGTGTGTAAATATGATAGTTTTCTTTTTTTTCTTTTTTTAATCCATTACACATTTATGCCACCGTACTATATAAATTTCTATATCTTGTCTATAACACGTGGACAATGAAAAGTTCGTGTTTTAAATATTACATATACTACCAGTATACACATTTCTATATATATTATTGTCTAACACGCATATAAGATATAATGGATATTAGCGATAAAATATTCTATTCGCTTATCGAAACTATCTATCTTTCTTTATATTTTAATACGGAATTATGAAAAAAAAAAGGAAAGAAAAAGAAAAAAAATTCGTTTTCATTATCCAACATCTAACGTTTACGTTTCCACATATAGAACGGCATTTTAATGGATATTACCAATAAAATAATCTATCTATCTCTTTATTTATCATGTCACCTCTAATTACAGACCTTCGTCGTAACCTCTTCTTGAAATTTATTATCGCATTTGACAGATGTAGGTAGTACGTATGTACTTGTGTACACGAAAATGAATAACAAGGGCCGGCGGGGGACAATTTCGATATTAAAAAGAGGTAAAGAAATAGATGTATAAGACGATAGGATCGATCTCTCTCTCTCTCTCTCTCTCTCTCTCTCTCTCTCTCTCTCTCTCTCTCTCTTTCTCTTTCGTCAATGATAAGATCAATTCGAGTAAAAGAGACGTGCAAAAGGAACTGAAGAGAAATGAGTTTAAGGGTGAGTTTCGTCACGCAGTCGAATAACGGTGCTAAGTTGATCAATCGGATAAGGAGAGAGAGAGAGAGAGAGAGAGAGAGAGAGAGAGAGAGAGAGAGAGAGAGAGAGAGAGAGAGGAGAAAAGAAAAGAGAAAGAAAAAGAAAGAAAGAAAAAAAAAGAAAATAGAAATCGTGATAGCGTAAAGTCATGCGTGTGACGACGATCCCCTTTCTACTTTTGACCATAGAAAGGAAAGAAAGAAGGAAGGAAGGTAGGAAGGAAGGAAGGAAGGAAGGAAGGAAGAAATGAAAGGAGAGCAAAGGGTAAGAAGAATTGGAGGAAAGAAGAGTGGAGGGGGGTGTGTAGAAAGGAGAGAATAGGAATTGCGATTATTACGCGTATTATTTCCACGACTTGCACGCACCTATTATTATTTCTGCTGAGATTTTTCTTTCTTTTTATTTTCTTATTTTTTAATTTTTTTATTTTTTTACCCCCTTTTTCTTCCATTTTCATTTTTTTTCTTCCGTCTTTCTTTCTTTTTCCTTTTTCTTTCTTTCTTCTCTTTTTGTGTTTTTTTTCTCTGTTCCGTTCGATTCGATGTCAGCACCCGCCAAAGCCCCGGACGTGCGGCAACGAACGTCGAGGGTTTTATTGGGCGGAAAGGGAGGTGGTAGAGGTAGAGAGGGAGAGGTAGGTGGAGGTAGAGAGAGAGAGAGAGAGAGAGAGAGAGAGAGAGTTAGAGATGGAGGTGGTGGACGCGAATGGAGAACAGGGGTGGAGGTGGTGGTGGTGGACGGATGGATCGGAGGGTGAAGAGGGAAGGACGTAATCGAATATCCTAGAATTTAATTTCTATCGGTCCGTCCCGGTGCGTTCGACTTTCATATCGCGCTTTTTTGTGATAGTCATTAAATCTAATTTATCGTGACGCCCGTGCCTCGTTTCAGGCATGTGCGCCCACCTGCCCACCCATCCCTTCTCTACCAACCGTTCACTCTTTCTCTTTCTCTCTCTCTCTCTCTCTCTCTCTCTCTCTCTCTCTCTCTCTCTCTCTCTCTTTATCTCTTTGGTTCCCTTCTCGCACTCTCACCTACAAAAACTCCTCTCTCAAACACGATCAGAACCACCACCACGCGTTGTACGACGAAAGCTCGACGATGTCATACGATATCGAAAAGACCGATCCCACCCTCCCACACCCACCCCCTCACTATCGCCCATATGGCCGAGTTTTTCCTCGGAAATAGTCGTAGTTTCTGCGTAGTGAAATTTTCTCCCAAACGTTTTTAACCGAACTGATACACACATTCATCGACGTCAACCTCCTAGTATTTCGTAATAAGTAACGATCGTCCGAAATTGTTCGCACGTGCGAGAAATGTCTTTTTCTACCCTTCCCCTCCTACTTCTTCTTCCTTTTCTTATTCCCCCTCCTCCCTTTTCTCTCATATTATTTTTCTTTCTTTTTCCTCTATACACTCTTTTATTTATTTATTTTTCTTTTTTCTTTTCTTTTTTTTATATCAGCTTGTATCTAATACCTTTTGATATTTTTTTCCTTTTATTTATTGTTTTTTTTTTTTTTTTTTTTTTTTTTAGTTTACTGATACGACATTCGGTTATAATAACCGACGATCTAGAGACACGATAGTTTCTTATATATTTATTTATTTGTTCTTCTTTGTAAGAAAAATGTTTTCCAACGAGTATCGCAGCGAGTAATAATTCTTACTTCGATTTAACGTATGTAAGAGTATGTAAATAAGTAAGTAAGTAAGTAAGTAAGTAAGTAAGTAAGCAAAGTAAGTAAGTAAATACTTACATTGTGACTTTTTTCAACCAAGAAATAAAAATGTGTCCCTCACACGTGACGTTTCCTTTCGCCGGAATAAACGAAAGGTTCGATCGAAAGGAGAAAGAGATAGAGAAGAAAGAAAACATAATAAAAAAAAGGAAGAAGAAAACAAAAAAAAAGAAAAAGAAAAATGAAAGACAAGAAAAGAAGGAAAAGAACGTGTCGAGAAGAAGGGTGAGAAGAGTGGGTGGGTGGGGGGGATGGTGGGTGGTTGGATTCTCGATGCGCGTCCGGACCGGTAGATAACGACGAGAGGTTATAAATCTCCTTCCGGTCAGAATCGGGAGCGAAGCAATCTGCGGAATGGTCCGGTCATCCGTCCATCAAGTCACGCGTACCACACCAGGACGTACGGGTCTCGTCTCTACGTATTAATATATCTATCGGGATGGTTCTACGTATGTACGTACGTACGTAACGTTCTCTCGCGATCTACTCATATGCGTATCTACATATATGCGTGAGCGCGCCTGTGCGTTTGTGAGCGTGTGTCTATATATCTCCGTGTATGTGTGCGTATGTATGGAGTACGAGAGTCCCACATAAGCATATAGAATAGACGTGGGCGAGTGTCCGGCACACGTTCGGTATTGCAAGGGATGCTGCAACATCCTCTGCGTCTCGTCCTTCATCCACACGATCCCCCTCCCCCACTCACCCTTCTAACCCCCTCGCTCTTTCTCTCTCTATCTCTCTATTTATCTATCTATCTATCTATCTATCTTTCTCTCTCGTGTACGGTATTTATGCACGTTTCGATGGGAAAAGGCAGGAGAGAGAGCAGACTCGGACGCGACGCAAGATAATTTCTGATTTACCGCGGCCTAGCTCGAGTGCTGTCGCTCGTCGTACATCGCAAAACTGAGAGAAAGAGAAAAAGAGAGAGAGAGAGAGAGAGAGAGAGAGAGAGAGAGAGAGAGAGAGAGAGAGATGTGACCTGCAGCATTTTCGAAATGGAAAACACGAGCAATTCACCCTTCGTGAGAGAGAAAGAGAGAGAGAGAGAGAAATGAAATAAAGGACGATGCCACTTTCAGAGATCGTTCGATAGAAAACTTGCGAGAGAAAAAGAGTGAGAGAGAGAGAGAGAGAGAGAGAGAGAGAGAGAGAGAGGATCGAGTTGTCCAACACGGTTAAAATCAAAATGCTCGAACGTGTTCGAAGTGAATTGAGAAAGCTTAGATTTGACAAATTAGTTTCATGTTGTATAGTGATTTTTCGTTCGACCGTGCAACAAGAGACCCCCCTGGGATATGACTTTACCATTACTACGAGTATAAAGAAATTATTTCAACCCTTTGCACCGTGAAGTCATCGGAATAGTATAGGTAAATAGGTGGATAGTTAGAGAGAGAGAGAGAGAGAGAGAGATAGGTGGTATATAGCGTGACAAGAGTATTTTTCCTTCACAACTCTTGAGTCATCACGGAGCTGACATCTCATTTAATTAATAATACAAATCAGTGGGAAAAAATTCCTATTCATGAAAGATATCGTATGAAGGAAGAAAAACATTTGATCGGAATATATAATTATAACTTTTACACACACACACACACACACAAAAGAAGAAACAAAGATAGAAAGAAAAACGAGCATATTCCTTTTGGATCGACTTTTTTCTTCTTACGACTTCTTATATATTATTAATAATATCCTTATGAAAAAATATCTTTGTATAACAAAATTGTTTTATTTTTCTTTTCCTCTTCTTTTTAATTCGTTTTAATCCAAAAGAGTTAAAATACTCAACGATATGACCAATAGATAATAATAAAACAATAGATACGATAGGTATGATAATACGATAATTAATACAAAACAAGAACGACGATTAACGCGAAAGACGGCAAATAAATTGGTAAAAAATAAATAATAAAAAATTAAAAAAAAAAAAAAAACAAAAGGAAGAAAAAGAATATCAAAAAGTTAAAATCAAAATAAAACCAATAAGTTCGTCATATTACACTCTCGTTGACGGCGATCGTGATTAAAAAAAAAATAAATAAATTAATAAATTAATAAAAATCACGATAGAAGGGGGGCAATTATATGGAAGACGATCGAGAATAAATTTACGGAGCGTTTCGTTTAACAGCCATTTTTTCGTAGTTGGGATGAAAAGAGAGAAGAGATTTTGTTGGATGAAGAATTTCAGACAGAAAGAGTAAGAGAGAGAGAGAGAGAGAGAGACTAGAAATAGAGAGATAGAGAGATAGATGTAGGGAGGGATGGAGTGGGGGCAATAAAGTCGTCGTCGAGGGAGGTTCGACGAGAAGCTTGCGGCAGTAGTCGGCGAACGATGAGCGCTTTTCGAGCGTCGTTCGTTTGAATGTTTTACAACGTGTCGCGGACGTTCCAGCTGGACGCCCTTACATCTTTTATCAACGAGCGGATCTTTTTGTCCCTCTATTTTCACGTACTTCCCTTCTCTCGTAATACCGGCGCGCGTTCTTTTCACCCCCTTCTGTCTTGTTCCATCCCTCGAGAAAGATGGAAGAAAGAATGAAAGAAGGAAGGAAAAGAAAAGAAAAAGAAAAGAAAAAGAAAAGAAAAAGAAAAGAAAAGAAAAAGAAAAGAAAGAAGGAAAGAAAAGGGGAGGAGAGAGAAGTCGATTATGAACGAAGGATTTTCCATCGAGAATAACTATACCGTGTCTGAAGAGATATCGATTGAGTAGAAAGTAAAGAGGGAGAGGGAGAGAGAGAGAGAGAGAGAGAGAGAGAGAATCGAGTATCAAGGTCGTGGCCTTGAATAAGGAACACTTCCTTCACCATGACGAAATACTCTAATCTTTTCTAAAGTACGATCATTTCCTGGTATAATCGATCGTTAGAAAAAGAAAAAAGAAATAATAAGGAGACCAAGAGATTCTAGTGATCGGCTAAATTTCGTGATACGTTTTCTCCTTTAAGAACTATTCTTGGAGATGGTCGGAAGGAAACTACGATGGTAGCAGGTAATAACAGTAGCGGGCAATAGGATCGCCGGCATCGAGGAAGAGGAGGAAGGAGGAGTAGGTAGAAGGAGACGGAAAAAGAAATAGAAGAAGTAGAAGTAGAAAAAGTAGAAGGAAAGAGAAAGAAAGAAAGAAAGAAAGAAGGAATCACGCGCTTAGGAATGGGTGAAACGAGACGTGGTTCGTTCGAAAGATTAAAAAGAAAGAGAAAGAGAGAGAGAGAGAGAGAGAGAGAGAGAGAGAGAGAAAAGTAAAGAGAGAGAGAGAGAGAGATAAAGAGAACCATAGACCAGAATGTTATTCGAGAGGGGAAGTTCCAAGTATAGACGAAGAAACTAAATGCTCGAACGCCTCTATGTGGTCTCTTTTACCCCAAGGGAGATTATATTCCAAGTATTGCCATTATCCGAGGAGTTTCCTAGGAAGGCAATTTTCGAAATATTTAAAATACATACCATTACCGCACACCGGCTCTAAGCTGTCCCTTATTATAAAATGGTCTATCCGAAGGGTGGCCACGTAATACGAGAATTTCGCGTATAAACATATACAAAGATACGCGCGCGCGCATACGCAGAAACTAATGGGAAACAAAATTTCACAGGATGCCCACCCCCTTCCCCCTACCCCCTCCTCACCGCACCTCTCTAGTCAGCTCATAGTTTTGCTTTTTTAAAATTCGACACCAAAGTAGAGAGAGAGAGAGAGAGAGAGAGAGAGAGAGAGAGAGAGAGAGAGAGAGAGAGAGAGAGGCGACACCTAACTAATAATTTCTTCTTGGCATCCTCGTAACGTCTTGTTTCGATTCGACGCTAAAAAAAAGGAAAAGAAGAGAGAGAGAGAGAGAGAGAGAGAGAGAGAGAGAGAGAGAGAGAAGGAGAGGAAAAAACTAAACTAAACCCTACCTGACATTGCCTAAGGGGGGGACTCAAACGAAAGAAGACAGAAGGACTATTACGATAGAAGAAGAAGAAGAATATGAAGAAGAAGAAGAAGAAGAAGAAGAAGAAGAAGAAGAAGAAGAAGAAGAAGAAGAAGAAGAAGAAGTGGAGGATCTCGAAGAGATTGAAGAACGCAGGACGGAACACGATCGTTGAAGCCGCGAATCGCGTGTCCCGGCTTCTCTCTTTATGTACGTATAATAAGTATGAACCTCGCGTGCGACGTGGCTTTACTAGTTTTACTCCCACAAAAATGAAAGAAGAGAGAGAGAGAGAGAGAGAGAGAGAGAGAGAGAGAGAGAGAGAGAGAGAAAGGAAGAGTAAAGAAAAAAAATAAAAAGAGAGAGAGAGAGAGAGATAGTGAGAGAGGAGAAGGAAAGAGAAAGGAAGAGTAAAGAAAAAAAGAAAGAAAGAAAGAAAGAAAGAAAAAAGAAAGGAAGAAATAAAGAAGGGAGAGAGAGAGAGAAAAAAAGAGAGAGATAGAAAGTGGAGCGTCAAAGCAGATTTCTACTTTGTAGAAAACGCGGACGAGAGCGGATCGTCGCGTGAGAGAAGCCACCCGAGCGCGAATATTCCATCTCTCTCTCTCTCTCTCTCTCTCTCTCTCTCTCTCTCTCTCTCTCTCTCTCTCTCTCTAACTCTCACTCTCGCTCTTACTCTCACTCTTTTTAAGCCACCCTCCTTCGATCCTCAAGAGCAGAAAATAAGATCCTTTCTTCGGTATGACCTTCGAATTCCTAGTAAATCTTTTTTTTCTTTTCGATAGATGGAGAAAAAGAAAAAGAAAAAGAAAAAGAAAAAGAAAAAGAAAAAGAAAAAGAAAAAGAAAAAGAAAATGAAGAAGAAGAAGAAAATGAAGGAAAGTTCGGTGACAAGGCGATTTAATTTACAATTTGATATAAACGCCCAAGCATTAACCTTTTACTTCGTCCCCCCCCGCCTCCCCCTTCCCCTCCTTATCTATGTATATACCACCAGGTGCTTCGGACTTTACTCAAACTCTATGGACTCCCATTCAATCCCCCTCCCCCCCCCCATGGGATCTGAATTCTTTTTTACAAACACGCGAAAAATAATTGGCGAATATACGGGAATACTCGATCTCGTGATTAGATAAGAAGTCGAGTCATCGCTCTTAATGTTTAATCACACACGCGGGCGCGCGCACACGTACGCACGCACGCACGCACGCACACATACATACATACATATACACGCCACAGGTATATACACGCAAACGAACGGTTGGGAAACATCTATGGAACCTTGTTTTAATTCTAACGTGTTTCACGATAAGCCGATAACGTCTGCCAACGTAAGTCTCGCTAACTGAAAAGGGGATTTGGAGTACCGAATAAATCCAAAAGAAAGAAAGGAAAGGAAGGGGGAAAAAAAAGAAAATAACAAACGACAAGGAAAGAATAGAAAAAAGGGGGTAGGGGAGAGAGAGAGAGAGAGAGAGAGGGGTGTAATATCCTGAAATCATCGAGTGTTCGTCCCTTCATCACTCTTTTGACAACTCGATAATCGACTTCCGAACGTGTGTCGCGAGATGAAGAAAACGATTCGATTCGTTTCGTTACGATTCGATTCGATTCGATTCGATTCGATTCGACTCGACCCGACCCGACGACACGACACGACACGACACGACACGGTACGGCACGACTCGGCTCGGCTCGGCTCGGCTCGGCTCGGCTCTACTCGAATCAAATCGAAACGAAACGACTCGCGTGCTGCTTTCGAGATGAGAATGAGTCATATACCGTGCTCGACGGCGCATTTTAATACATCAAACTTTTCAATTTTGGCGCGGTCCATATCGGCCGTAAGAGCTCTTCGTAGATCGGAATGATGTCTTTGATATATCGCTTACGTGCTCCCCGTCCGTTTACGCGTTCATCAACGCAGAGAATCGATCTAGTTTTGTAAAATATACGAGAATAAAAGAAAGAGAGAGAGAGAGAGAATACGTAGAGTAAGAGAGTATCCTACTACTCCTAACTTCGTCTCCACCTCCATATACCTATACACCCACTCACGTGTGTATTCGTGTGTAATAGAAGGAAAGAGGTGGAATGAGAACGAGAGAGACAGAGGGGGGGGAGAATATAGGAGGTGGAGGTGGTGGAGGAGTGCGCGAAAACACAATCAAGGCCGTACGGCAAAAACACTAATTTAAACGGAACGAAGGAAATATGTAGTCACATCCGGTGTATCAGGATGAATGGCGCTCGGTTACTACAATTCACGATTTACTGTTTCGCGACTTTTTTCTCTGCCGGCGCGTCGGCGAACTTCCTTCCTCTCCTCTCGTCGCATGAGTTTAGAGAGAAAGAGAAATTGTTTGAGAGAGAGAGAGAGAGAGAGAGAGAGAGAGAGAGAGAGAGAGAGAGAGAGGACCGAATGGAACAGGAGTAAAGAGTAGGTGGACGAGGACGATCCGGGAGGCAAAGCCGTTATTGCCAAAAAGGATAATGCGAGGGAAGATTAAATTTTTTTCGGTCCGCCCTTTCGTGCTCTACTCCGACGACCGCGTGCGATCTACACCGAAGCGTTACTTCTCTCTCCCTCTCTCTCTCTCTCTCTCTCTCTCTCTCTCTCTCTCTCACTCTCTCTTTCTCTTTCCCTCACTCACTCACTCACTCACTCTTTATATATATACATACACTTTCAGCATGAATACAATCTTTCTCTTTCTACTCCCTTTTTCTATTTATTTTTCGTCGCGAGTGGACACTGATTTCGGAACTCGATCTATCTGTTTCTTTTTTTCCCTTCTCTTTTCTCGCCCTTTCTCTCTCTCTCTCTCTCTCTCTCTCGTCCCTTTCTCCCCTTTTTCGTTTCTTGCGTTTCCTTCTTTAATTCTTTCTTTTTCATTTTCAATGTTTTTTTTTTTTTCTACAACGCGATCTTCGATCCATCGAAACTACTACTACTACCACCAGTGGCAACAAATAACAAAGGATTCTCTGATATAATTGAATTTTAAAATTGAAAACCAAAATGGCTTTAACATGACGTTATTATACATATAGAAAATGATTACACGAAGATCAATTCATGATTGATAACTAAATATGTAGTAATAAAATATTACTTATATGTACGAAACGTTGAAACTAAGTATCTAATTCGACAGGTACCTAATCAAATAGAAAATACATCGAATAATTTATAAACTTGATCTATATTATATGTATATCTATCTGGCATTAGAGACTGACATTATGAATGTTATTTCACTATCTACAGATATCCTCGATGCTGATTTGCATAATGTTAATTATACATTTCGTTGTTGTAAAAAGAAAAAAAAAAGAAAAAGAAACACCTGCAATTATAGTCAATATGAAAATGTCTTCATCATTAGAGAAAAAAAAAAATAAAGAGAAAAAGATACTGCGTCGAAACTTTTTTATTTAATTCTGCATAATGTCATATAATTCTGAAGTCACGTATTCTCACATATGTGTGTGTAATATATACATATATAATTATATATATATATATATATATATATATATATATATACACATATATATACATATATTATATACATATATATAGATAATATATTATTATTATTTTTTAAATTAATTGTTAGTTCATGTCGGAAGATTAATATTCGCTAAACATAAATTATAATTAGCATAGTACGTAGTCATACTAGTATTAATTATATTATAAGATTCTAATAATAATAATAATAATAATAATAATAATAATAATAATAATAATAATAATAATAATAATAATAATAATAATAATAATAATAATATTGACAATAATAATAATAATTCTTTCTTGTTTCAATCTTTTTTTTTGTATAAATACGACCAAATTATTGAGAATCGGTTAATAAGGATTAATACTGATAAAAAAAAATAAAAAAATACGTAATCGAAAATTATTGAATTAATAATAATAATAATAATATATATATACACACACACACATGCACACGCACACATATATATATATATATATATATATATATATATACACGATTCAAAAGAAATATTGAACTTTAATATCTGTCTATTCAACCAACGAGAATCAAAAGTATAGTACCCCTTTGCATCGTATAGTTTCGGATGGCATCATATCGGAACTCGTAGTTTGGAATTTCGAAGCCTATACCTGAAATTAGCTTTGCCCGCATCAATTAGGCATTTTAATCGGAAAGGCCTCGCGAATGCGCGCGCTCTCACCGGTACCGCGAATAGTTGCGATATACTAGAGAATACGCGCATTACGATACGCGAACAGGCATGCACAGAGAATTGGAACGTGGTTGCGTTAACATAATGGAATTCTGCGGAATGTTATACCCATTATATATGCCGGATTGAATCACGATACTCGACGAACGAGCGGAGAGTTCTAGGGTACGATAGAAAAATAATACAAGACATATATATATATATATATATATATATATATATATATATATATATATATCATTCATTCTTTCTTTCTTTTTATCTATCTTTTCTTTTTTATCAATTTATCCGTCTCCTTTTCCATTTCCTTTTTTTTTCTTTTCGTTTCTTTTCTTTTCTTCTATTTTCTTTCTTTTCGACATTATAAATTTGAATATTCGCAAGGAAGGTTATAACGTAAGTAAAAAACTCGATAAAATCGGGTACCGAACAATTTCAAATCGATCGATCATAAAGCGAATCACATCGCATTTTAATTATCGCGTTGTCTTGTCGTAATGTTAGATCTAAGCTCATTAAAAAGAGAGAGAAAGAAAGAGAGGGAAAGAGAGAGGGAAAGAGAGAGAGAGAAAGAGAGAGAGACTGGGACTGATCGTCCGACGTGACACATACTGATTATTACAACGAACGAGGACGTACAATTTTTATGGTAAAGATGACGTAACGCACCCCGTGCATCCGATGTAAAACTTCTTGTTGAAACAAAACGATATTGACCACTTGTTACGCCCACGAGCACCACGTGTTCCGAGTGTATAGTATTATATATACATATATATCCCATATATATGTGTGTGTGTGTGTTGTGTGTTGTGTGCGTATATGTGTGTGTACATACGTGTACACGTATGTATTCTATACATCGTCGAACGATAAAATAAAAGCCAAAGTAAACGCTTATATAATAAGAAATATATTCTCTTTCGAATTATACGAAAGAGATATGGAGAATTCTTTTACGTAATCGATCGTCGATCGTCTTTATTCTATAAAGAAGGAGAAGAAGAAGAAGAAGAAGAAGAAGAAGGGAAAAATGATGAAGAAAAAAAGAAGTCAAAAAGAAACGAAAATAAAAAATTACAAAAAGAAAAAACAAACAAAATAAACACTTTCTTGCGTTTTACAGCCTTTTCTAGAAAAATACTTTTTACTAATAAATCAGATAAATATATATATAGTGAGAGAGAGAGAGAGAGAGAGAGAGAGAGAGAGAGAGATTAAATAAGAAAAAAGAGGGTGGGGAGGGGGGAAGAGTAAAAAATAAATAAAAAAAAATAAACATGATGGATGGTATGCAAATCATATTCTTCTTATCGTCGAACAGTAGTAGTACACTCGTTGAAAAATAATAATCGATCGATGGATTTCTCTGGCTCGTTTCCTCGGGAAACGTCAGATATCTCTCGACGAGTCGATAAATCGAAGCGAGACATAGAATGCGTTTTAATAACTTTGGCTGTTAACGCCGATAAATAATGTGGGAGTCATCGTCGTGCCGATGTAATTAACGAGAACAACCGATATGTAGATATATATCATATACATACATACACACATACATGCATACATATATATATATATACACACACCAACACACATACGCACACATAGGACCGGCACACACGCGCGCGTGCGAGCATACGTACATTTATAGGTATTATCTATTATCGTCGAGTGGATACGAAAGTACGTGGTGCACGCGCGCGCGTGCTTGAGCGAATGAACGAACGCAGTCAATATTTGTCATCCGTTTTATAACAAAAAGAACGTTACAAAACGACCGGATGCTCCGACCAAATATTGACTATGCTCATTGACGTTCATTGATACTCTCAATTAGTGCACACCACCGAAGCAGATCGCCGGTTAATTGGACCCTCCTCCTCCTCCTCCCCCTTCCACCCCTCCCTCTCGGCCACCCTCACGCGTTCGAAAGTCCGCGCCTCGCCTACGTTCGCGACGCGTTTCTCTCCACCTTCGGCTCTTTTCGTTTCCTTTATAACGCGACAGACAAAAGTTTCGACAAGGGTAAAATTGGACGAGGCACTAAAGGGTTCCAATTACGCGCGATCTCGTCGAAGTCATGGATATATATATATATATCCCTCTCTCTCTCTCTCTCTCTCTCTCTCTCTCTACTTTTCTTGTATTTTTTCTATGTTTTACTTTTTCTTTTTTCTTGTCAACTGTTAATCGATAGATCGATAGATCTAACGAACGAACGAATGTAACGATCGATAAGATAACGAAGATGAATAACAGAGAGGAACTCACCCTTTCCTCCTCGCGAATCATCTCTGCGATGCCAGGCTTGATCTCGAGGTCGTCGCCAGGCTGATTGACCTGTAACTGCTGCAAATGCTGCTGTTGCTGTTGAGCGACTAGCTGTTGCCCGTGGGTGGCGGCTAGGTGGTTGACGGACGGGTGCGGTCCGGAAGTCACGTGGCCGGGCACGTGGTGAGCGGGCATGGGGTGCGAGCTCGGTTGTCCCTGTGGTGGCGGCGGTGGGGGTGGTGGTAGAGGCAAGGAGACCGGTAATTCTTGAAGGTTGATTTGCGGCGTCACAGAGACGCTCGGCGTGCTTGGCGAGCCGAGAGAACGCGGGGTCGAGCTGTTCGGTATAAGAGCGTGAACCTCGGGAATGACCATACTTGTTGGACCGCTTGGCTCTTGATCATCGATCATACTACCCGTTCCTCCTGTTGTGCTACCGGCCGAGCCCGTGTGATCGGGACTGTTGCCGTTCGGCGATCTTTCCCCGGATATTCGACGTCGTTTTTTCCTGTGAAGCGCGGCCGCGTTCGTGGCCTCCTCGACGAGGCTTGGCCTAGACGTTAATTCCTGCTCGCTGTTTACATCCGCCAGGCCACGTATTTTCAAGCTTTCGGCGACCTTCAACAATGGACCGATCTGTTCCTGCGACACGTTGATCTCGCCCTTGTACATGAATTCTACGGCTGCCTTCAACTCCGGCCACTTGATGTCCTTCATTATGACGATTGGATGCTGGCACGGATTGTCGAAGAACAGTGCCTGGAAGTACGGGCTACATGCCGAAAGTACCATCTTGTGCGCTTTCACGCTGTGCCCGTCACAGGCTAGTGTTACGTCGACGAAACTTTCGCTCTGCAACAGCTGATCGAACACGTTCGTTAGATTCGTTTGATAATTGTTCCATCTTAGACAGAACTGCTGGGGTGACCCAGCGCCACTTTGCTGCGTCATTTTTGACTAAACAATTATATTTCGATTCCACGTTCTTCCCTCCTTCCTCCCTCCTCCTCCTCTTCTTCCTCCACCTCTTCACCTTGTCCTCCTCCTCCTTCTCCTCCTCCTCTTCTTCTTCTTCTTCTTCCTCCTCCACCTCCTTCTTCCCCTCCACTTCTCCTCCTCCTCTTCTTCTTCGTCTTCTCTCCTCTTGTTATTCCCCTCGTTTCCAACGTCCTCCTCCAAAAATCCTAACAAAGCCGTCACGATCAGCGAGCCCGCATCTGCAACACGTACCACCGTATACGGAGAAGCAACGATGACGACGATGACGAGGATTCGACTATCTCTACTGAGGGGTGAGACGCGCGCGCGCGCGCGGCCCGGTTATTCGCGCGTCTCGTGCCGGCCACCAACGGACGGCCTCGTGTCAGACACGCGTGCTTGTTTCTCTCACTCACTCACTCTTTCTCTCTCTCTCTCTCTCTCTTTGTCTATCTGTCTCTCTTTCTATTTCAATCTCTCCCTCACCCCTATCTCCCTATCTCTCTCTCTCTCTGTCTCTCTTTCTCTTTCACTTCAACGGAGGACTCGGTAATCTTGGTCCACCAGAGACAAATCTTTCCCGAACATCGTCTTATCTTCGTTCGTCAACCCCCCCCCCCCCACCCTTTTTTCCACACTGAACAAATTGTATCTAAACAATTCTCTGATCTAGCCTAAGACACGTCCTAAACAACAACTCTCTTGTCCTTGTCCTTCAAAATTCTCGTACACGTTTTCTCGGGTTCATTCTCTCTCATCGATCTATTTTCATATCTCTATCTCTCTTTCTCTCTATCTCTCTCTTTCTCCCGTTCATTCACCAAATCATCACCCACCACAAGGAGAACACGCACTACCGGCGAAAATTAGATTGCGCGAAAACGATGTTTCGGGGATGAGGCGGGAGTTGCAGGTGGGAGGTGGCTCGTGTGTGAGGGAGACGGTCAAGAGAAAAAGGCGCGAGATTTGCGAACACGCGGTTTTGTACCGGCGTGATAATATTCGCGCGTCAGTACGTTCGCGCTTATAGATCTAATACGTAGGCTTAACGCAAAATTAATAATAACGACGACAACGACGACGACGACGACGACGACGACGACGACGACGACGACGACGAAACGTTTTTAACTTTTCTTTATATCGAAAGTGCGCGTGTAAATAACGTGCTTGCGCGTAACGTGCGTGCTTATGCGTTTTTTTGTTTCGTGTGTGCGCGCGAGCACACCGCGAATAAAACCGCGGTCGACAGCGCGAGAAGTAAACTGTTTAAGAACGGGGGGCGGAAAAAAGCGTGGCGCACGAGAGAGCGACGGCGACGAGACACGGCGTACACGACGACGAACTGCACCCCGTGACGAGCGCGTCGCGACTGAAAGGCGCAAGCGGCGGCACACACTCGCCGACCGAGCGCGACCGAGCGCGAACGACGCGGAGAGACGGCAACAGCGCCCGCCAGCCAGCCAGCCAGCCAGCCAGCCAAGCCAGCCAAGCCAAGCCAGCCAGCCAGCCACGACTCTCTCTCTCTCTTTCCCTCTCTTTCTCTCTCACTCTCCTTCTCTCTCTCTCTCTCACTCACTCGTTCGTTCGTTCGTTCGTTCGTTCGTTCGTTTGTTCGTTATCTCTCTTTCACTCGTTCGTTCTCGCTCGTTCGTGTTCGTTCGCTCTTACTCGGCAACTGTCTCGCGCCGCCTAGGCAGAGCGCGCGCCGGACCTTCTCCCACTACTCGACTCAACCCCGCCGACCGCCCAATCACGAGGCAGCTCGTGCCACCGGACCCGTCGCAACTGACACGCCTACCAAGTACCGCCTCGTAACGCTTTATCCCTTTCTATCTTATACTACTGTTTCAACGCGCGCGCGTCCGCGTACCCGCGCGCGTTCTCGTTTCTCTCTTTATTTCTTTCTTTTTTTTTTACTTTTTTTTCAAGAATCCGCGCGCTCAGCTCGCTCGAGTTCCAGATCGGCGGAGACCGAATTTCTCTTCTATTCCTATATAAGCATTATGTGTGTTATCATCTAGCAAGCGATGGGGAGATGATAAGGGAAGATGATGATTTCATACCGACGATGACGGTACGTCTATCATTAATATTTCGCTTATATTTCTTTCTCTCTCTGTTTCTCTTTTTTCTTTTGTTACTTTTTCTTTTCCGTTGATAATTATCCTCGTTGCCGTTGCTTTATTCGTGATACGGTAAAAATAAAAAACGCCTTTGTTGTTTTCCTACATTATTACATTTTCTCAAATTATCTTTCCTACTCTGACTTCCTCTCACTCTAGCTCATGTTTCAAAATTGTACAAAAAAAATCCCGTGCGCACTTACGAAAGCGTGCGCGTCATCTTGTCCGTCGCGAAATTTCATTATGCGTATTAAATACGCATATTCGCAGAGAAAACGCGCGCGCGCGAGAGAGAGAGAGAAAGAGAGAGAGAGAGAGAGACAGAGAGAGAGAGACAGAGAGAAAGAGAGAGAGAGAGAGAGAGAGAGAGAGAGAGAGAGAGAGATAGAGAGATAATCTCTTGCTCCGATCGAATTGGTTAAAATGAATACTAAAAACGAGTATTAAAATGAAATTATAAATATCGTCGGAGATCATCGAAGAAAATGATAATACATTTTTCAAACTTATTGATCGTTTGATGTATTTGTTGGATAAGAAAAAATAAAAAATAAAAACTTAAAAGAATCCAATCTAAGTAAGTAATAAGCGAACGTTTCTAGTTATGTACAAAATTAAAGGGACGATATAAGGAAAAATACTCGTGCAAAATAAAAAATAAAAAAAGAAAAGAAAAGTAGACCGAGTAAGTAGTGAAGAATCTCGGGGAAAAAGGCGGTACCTTGCTTTGTGACGACGACGACTCGAGAAGTGACTTCAACGAAACGACGCCGGTAACTTTTAACAGCAAAGAAGTTTCCCTTCGTCGCCGCGTAATCAACGAAACGGAGAAAGGGGAAGATGGACTGAAAGAGAGACAGAGAGACAGAGAGACAGAGAAACTGAGACACAGAGACACAGAGAGACAGAGACAGAGACAGAGAGAGAGAGAGAGAGAGAGAGAGAGAGAAAGGGTGAATAAGGACGGTGACACAAGGGCTACTTGCCATTTGCGGTTCTCTCGAGCGAAGCGGAACATTAAACGTCGTATTTGGTTGGTCATGCCCTTCGATAACAGAGTTATGAGACGACGCCCGCGGAAGGGAGAGACGAGACCTTTGTAACGAAATTAAGGGTACAAAGAGACGACTCTATTCGACTCACTCTCTCTCTCTCTCTCTCTCTCATCATCTGAACATAACTCTCTTCCACATTCTCTTTCTCTCTACGATCTTCTAGCATACTAGGCTAGACTCCTTTAACTCGCTATTACCGAAAATTTTGGAAATAACAGACGAAAACGCTACTTTCCATCGAGTTTCACCGTCAATCTCCCTCCATCTCCCCCCTTCAGTCCCCAACCAACCCATCCGCCGGTTCGAACCTTCTACGGAGGAAATGATACTCTTCGCAATTAATCGTTCGATAATTACGGTAACGATAGAATCAGTGATAAGATAATTAATGTGAAAGTAAAATAGTGATTTTACGAATCTAGGAAAAAAGAAACAAAAAAGTTTAGAAATAAAATGGCGGCAAAGCGTAAGGTATCCACTGGATTTCGGTTGATAATGTTCGGTTGACGGCCTATCTCCTCCTTCATTTATTGTAGTGTAACGTCGAAGCGAGATATTAGACACGTAAAAAAAGGGAGATTCTCTCTCTCTCTCTCTCTCTCTCTCTCTTTGTCTCTCGCTCTTCTATGTAACAGTGAGAATGGCGAACGAGAGTCGTCGGCTATGCGGTGGCCCAGAGTAACGACGCCCCTGGGCTTTCCGTCGAAGGAATATTGTTCGCTTTTTACGAGGCCACGATGTATAAACGTACGCGCCTACGCAATACCATAGAAAGAACAAAAAAAAAAAGAAATATAAAGCAAGAAAAAGAAAGAAAAAATAAAAAATAAACAGAAATGCGTTATTACTTTCGCGGGTTTATCTACCTACCTACCTACATATCTATCTATTTAAATATCTATCTATCTATCTATCTATCTATCTATCTATTTATCTATCTCGCGAAATTCAAGTCTAGAAGAAGCTAAAATCATCAAACACATGGATTATTAGAGAGTCAAATTTATTAACCATAGAATTTCTCTCTGTCTCTTTCTCTCTTTCTCTCTCTCTCTCTCTCTCTCTCTTTCGTATGAAGACGATTAATAAGATGTTTCAAATCATGAAAGATGAAATAAAAATGGATAACTATCTAATATATAAGTTGATTTATGAAAAGTTGGTCATGTTTAAATGAAAATATTAAAGATAAAATCTTCGTTCTTTCGAAAGATCGATAAGGATATTTAGGTATTACCGATACGGAAAGTCGAACGATCGTAGAAATAGAACGAATAGAAAGAGAGAGAGAGAGAGAGAGAGAGAGAGAGAGAGAGAGAGATGAAGATTTTCGACGGTTTGGTCGATTAATCGATCGGTTGGTCGGTCGGTTCGATTAAAAGAATTTAAGCGAAATCTACGGCTCGTTTCGCGGCTCGACGTGACTCTTTCGTTCTGCGAGTTTTCCCTCTTTTTAAACGTGCAAACGTTGAACGCGTACGAAGGTTTTAGGGGCGGTATCCGTTAAGCCGTGGATCACGACAGGGTACATGAAGGGGTGTCACTGCCCATAACATCCGTATTTCTCGTGCCGTTGATACTCTTTCAGCCACCCTCATCGAACGAGAAAGATAGAGGAAGATAGAAAAGAGAGAGAGAGAGAGAGAGAGAGAGAGAGAGAGAGAGAGAGAGAGAGAGAAAGAATGGGAGAAAGAGAAAGAACGAGAGAAAGAAGGAGAGAGAAAACATTATAGGGAGAGGTCGAGTAAGGGCGCGATCATAAATTTTACTGCGTAATATTGTTTAACTGCAAACAGTGTAAGGTCGTTGCGATGAAACAGAAAAAATTTCGAAAGGAAATATGCGTACGTTCTTCTCGTTTTTTTCTCTCTTTCTCTCTCTCTCTTTCTCTCTCCCTTTTTTTTTCTTACCCCTCAGAGTCGTCCGACGAAGAAATCGGATTATCGAAAGAATAAGTTACGACGTTCTTTCTTTAAATTTATCGAGTATGTATCTAAATAAATTCTGGAAAAGGATAAATAAATTATCGTACCTTCATTTATTTCCCTAAAATCCTTTACTTTTATCTCTATTCTCTATTCTTATACAAGATACAATATATAGATATGTATTATAGATAGATATATGCCCGTGCTATCTGCGTATATTTTAATCTCTATTCGTAGATACGAACTTTTTCGTAGAAATTTTTAACGAAACTTATCCGTACCGTATACGTGGATTATTCACACACTTCGTTACATCGATACGCATACTAATCGGACGAGAAATTCTTTTTTTCTATTTTCTTTTTTTTTTTTGCGCTTGCGGATACTCTACAAGTCTTTCTGGGTGTATCAAAAATTCGTTGAAAAATTGAGAAAGAGATACAAGAGAATCAGAATGAACAAGTAGATATTTGATCGAATCCTATAACAACTGCAATACTCGAACGCTCATCTAATGACGTACATTCCAACGATCCACGATCTCGATTCCAACTATCTATTAATCAGGTACCGTCAATCCGTTCGTCCCTCTTTCGTTCCTCGCCGAGAGAACAAAAAATAAATGAATAAAAAAAGAAACAAAAAAAGGGGGAGAGAGAGAGAGAGAGAGAGAGAGAGAGAGAGAGAGAGAGAGAGAGAGCAAAAAGAACAAACGACAAATAGGAAAAACGAAAAAAAAAAAGAAACGAAAAGCAACGAAATTCGAACAGAAGCTTAGTTCGCTTAAAAAGACCGATATCGGACCGTAACGTCTTGCGAAATGCGAACGACGGTAGAGTCTCGCGATGCGTCTCGCAGGTTGCCTGATACGCCACCACAGTTGGTGGCTTAAAATTAGCCATTTCCGCGGTAATCGCTACCTGAGCCGACGAAGCGCTCTACCCAGTCGGCGGCGGCAGCAACATTCCTCTCGCCCCTCCGGCATTACAGAGACAGCACCAGCCTTCCCGGTATTGTACAAGAACAATGAGCAAAGAGAAATATTGATGATGCTGCCGTCGTGTGGCTAAGCGTACGCGGCCGCTTCCATGCTGTCGTGTGTGCAAGAGAAGCCTATACGCAGTGCCACAGACGCACGCACACGTACATACATATATCCCTATACATCCATACATACATCATACGTACGTACGTACGTACGTACGTACACAAATATACACATATAATACTTGGAGAGTAGTAGCTCTCTCTGAAAGGACCGAGGAGAACGTAGAGAAAGAGGAGCGACAAGGGAGGCGCGCGCGAGTCGAGTTAAAGGGGTGTGCGAGCCTGTACGAAGAGAGACAGAGACAGAGATAGAGATAGATATAGAGAAAGAGAGCTAGGGAGAAAGAGAGAGAGAGAGAGAGAGAGAGAGAGAGGGTTATACGCTTAATATTTCAGTATCGCGAAATTCTGTCCCTGAATCATTAATCGCCTACCCCTGCGGTGCCTAGGCGAGTCTCGCCTCTCATTCCCCTTCCACCCTCTTCTAACCCCTCTTCTTTCTATCTCTTTCTATCTATTTTCTCTCTCTCTCTCTCTCTCTCTCTCTTCCTCTTTCTCTTTCTATCTATCTATCTCTCGTTTCTCCTCAACTAGAAAGATATTTCGAGTTCTCGCCGACTAGATGGAATAGACTTGTCGAGTTGGAAGGTGTAATTAACCGATTGATTAATTACCGGCTTGATCGTGACTCCGCGAAATATCAATCGAAAGATCCGCATAAGTCTAGACGAATAGTCGTCTAAGATCTCTTTCATTTTATTCTTCATTTTCGATTCTGTTCCGATCGTTCTCACGATATTTGGTTAGTGTTATTCGTATGAGAATGATGATGAAGTCGACGACGACGACGACGACGATGATGATAATGACGATGGTGATGATGATGATGATGATGATGATGATGACGGAGTGAAACTTTGTAGTATGGTATTTGTTGTTATGTATATCTGTTTCAAGGTGAGAAACTTAGAGAACTTAAAGATGATCCAACAAAGAATTGTTTTTCCGGTATGGAAACTTAAACTCATACGAACTCGTTCGGTCTATGGTCGACGTTAGAATGATCAAACGATTCTCGTCACTTACTTTATATAAATCTGAGATAACGTATTTATTTCTTTAATAGGTTTTCTTCTATCGTTCACTTCTTTTTGGATAACGTATTTAGTTATTATTCTTTTTTTATTTTTAATTTTAATACTTCATAATAATTATTCGTTAGTTAACGGACATTACAAGTTTTTCTGATTTTTTTTCTATTTTAAATAGGTATAATTTATATCTATCTACATGGTATAGTGCAATTGTACTAGAACAATTAATACATTTATATTTAAATATTTATAATTAATTTAGTTCAATAATACCATACTAATAATATTAATATTATTAATTATATAATATCATACTAATTAGTATTATTATACTAGAGACTAATGTAATAACTCATAGAACTTTCTCATGTCAAATAATTTGTTTGTAAATACGAAAAAAAAAATCGTAGAAAGAAACTTCCTGATAAATCATACGTTCACTTAATTCTTTGGAAAAAAAAAAAAAGAAAAAGAAAGTGCAGAAGAGAAGAAGAAGGAGAAGAAAATAAAAAAAGAGAGTACAAATAATAAAGGAATTCATTACATCAATTTCTATACCTGCATACCCACTTTAATTGCCATATCTATCATGATATTAAAAGAAAAGTTAATATAGTAACGTGAATCACGTCTCCCTATAAAAAGGAGATATAACTAAATAAATAAGAAAAAAGAAGAAACAAGAAAGAAGAAAGAAAAAAACTCAACGATCGCGATATAGAAATCCGAACGAGATTTAAGTAATTAAGAAAGACATTCCCGTTATAGACACAGTGTGGGACACAGCTGTACAACGAAAATAAAAATCAACGATATCTATCATTTCAACCATGTTTTGACAAGTGTTCTACTATTGAAAAAACAAATCTCTTCCAACTTATTTATCATTACTCGAAGATATATGTTCGAAATAGATCGAGAAAAAAAGAAAAAAAGAAAGAAAAGAAAAAACAAAAAAAAAAGGACAGAGAAAAATAAAAAGTACCCAATTGCTTACAATCGTAATACCTAAAAGCAAAATGTCTACCTATCGATAAGTTCTTTTCTTTGTTTTTTTTTTTTTGTTGAACACACTCGACGCACCCAGCTAACTATCAAGGTACCTACGAAACTTTATCGTGTCATTATCGATTTGTATTTAGAGAATGAGAGAGAGAGAGAGAGAGAGAGAGAGAGAGAGAGAGAGAGAGAGAGAGACAAGGGTTGGAAAAGTCGCGAGAATTCTCTTTGGGTGCAAGTGCTAGGTTGAATTTAAAGCACGCTCGGTATTCGCTTGGCCGACTAGGTTTCCGATTACTATCGTGCGTCCTATGCGTTACGTTCTTGTCCTGTAGGATACGAGTGCATACATATACATATAGATGTATACAAAGAGAGAGAGAGAGAGAGAGAGAGGGGAGAGAGAGAGAGAGAGAAACGCACACACGCGCGCGCGCGCGCGCATTTACACATTTACACAGAAACCTACAAATTTACACACAGGTACATGTTTCGACGATAGTTATTAGTCGTATTCGCGACAGAGCGTGTAGGTTGCGCACGAGTTTAACGTTGCCGAAGGGGTGGTATAGGAGGAGAAAGGGGGCAAAACGGGGTATTGGGAGGGAATGGGTGAGGGTTGGGAGGGGCGGTGGGTGGCGGGTCGGTACCGAACAATGATATCGGGTATTTGATTTGTAACCGACGACAATACCGACTTGCGACCCCGCATTTCATCCCCCTTCTACCATCCTACTCCACTTCCTCCTCTCGTTTCTACGGCAAGTGCGCGAGCGCGCATGTGTGTCTATGATAGGGCATACACACGGTAGAATGGGTGCCACGAGCCAAGTCTGTCGATAACAAACAACCAGTAGTATCTATTCTCTATCTAAACTTCTTTTTCTTCTTCTTCTTATTGTTATTATTCTTATTCTTATTCTTTTTCTACTTCTTTTATATCGTCGAACGTGTATCTACGTAAGTACGTAAGTACGTTTATGTATAAGAATACGAATAAGAATACGAATAAGAATGCAAATAAGAATAAGAATAAGAATACGATTAAGAATAAGAATAAGAAGAATAAGAATAATAATAAGAGCGTTGAAAACGTAGGTGTTACACTTTTCTTCGTCCTCTTCTCATTTGTATTTTCCTTCCTCTTACATAGCTCTTTTACATTACCACCTCTAGGTAGGCAACAAAATACTTACTCACGCATTTGAATTTTTTTCCTTGGGAACATATTTATTTATTTATGGATTTATTTCTTCCTTCTCTTTTTTTTTTCTTCTTGAATGTTTAACAGATACTTGCGACTATAAAAAAGAATCGTTGATTCTTCTTTTTTCTTACCTTTTTTCTTTTCCTTTTTTTTTCTTTTTTTTTTTCTTTTTTTTTTCTTTTTTGTTCGTCAAGTCGAAACGAGAATATTTTCTCGCTTGGAAAAACATGGAAAGTTGAGGGTGACAGAGAGTGTGTGTGTGCGTGCGTGTGTGTGTGTGTGTGTGTGAGAGAGAGAGAGAGAGAGAAAGAAGGGGGAGAAGGCCGAATGACCGTGCCATCTCGCGAACGTACGTACATATTTGGCAGAAGACAGCCCCGGCAGTCAGGTGCAACGGACCTATTGACGTGTTAATTGCACCTGAATAATTGACGGAGCCACCAACTCGGCAGTGGTGCTCCGTTCTTTTAAAATGTCTCCCGATCTCGTTAACCTGCTACGAGTAGAAAGAGAGAGAGAGAGAGAGAGAGAGAGAGAGAGAGAGAGAGAGAGAGAGAGAGAGAGAGAGAGAGAGAGAGAGAGTGAGAAAGAGATAGAACGATGAAAGGGGAACACAGACTGACGTTTTTCCATCGAGGGACTCGTTGCTCCGTTAGCTGTATATGCTGACGTTCTTTCTACCATCTACAATGTATAATATACATATATTTATATATATATATATATATATATATATATATATATATATGAGTGTGTACACACACACACACATTTACCACTTTCAAGATATATAAAATATTATCCGAATCAAAAAAAAAAAAAATAAAATAAAAATGAAAACAAATAAATTGCCACGACAAAAGAAGAAATGGTGGATTGTCGTTTCTCTATTTGTTTTCCTTTTACTTTCGTTCTGAATATTTATCATTTTTACTCTATCCACCGAGGACGCTAAGATGTATAATAAAAT
>OU964976.1:1973458-1978458 GCA_918808275.2 Dolichovespula sylvestris
TCTCTTTTTCTCTTTGCTTCTGTTTCTGTCCATATGCCTCTCTCTCTCTCTCTCTCTCTCTCTCTCTCTCTCTCTCTTTCTTTTCGTCTCTATTCGTTTCTGTCTGTCTCTTTTTCTCTGTTGCTCGTGAATGAAATTATTTACGGCTTGTTCCGTTTCTATATACGAACGTTCTCTCACCGACACCACACGCTATTGACTCGCGTAATTTAGGCGAACGACTTACTACGCCTGTCCTTCGAACAAATCGAATTTTTCGCTAGACCGTTCGTGTATTAGCGCGTGAGGGAGGGACGGAGGGCTAGGGAGGGAAAAGAAAGAGAGGGACAGAGAGAGAGAGAGAGAGAGAGAGAGAGAGAGAGAGTCACGTATTCCAACGTTATTTATTTTAGAAATAGAAAGGATCCGATGTAGGTATCTCGATTTATTTACTTTCCAATCATTCTCTTGTTTTTTCCTGTTTTTTTTTCTTTCTTTTTTTCTTTTCTTTTTTTTTTCTTAACATTATAACTTTCTATTACCTCATACATGCTCGTATAATCGTGTATATGTATACGTGTCTGAATAAAAAAAAAAGAAGAGGAAAGAAAACAACAACAACAAAAATGATGTAACGTGAAAGTAATAATGTAATAAAGTGCAATTAGGAACACACAATTCTTTGGATATAAACATAAATAATCATAAATATAAACAAAAATAAATAAATTAATGTGACTGTCAAGAGTCATATCACATTATATAGAGAAAATAAAGATAACGATCTAAAGAATTTTACTTTCTTCGGATTGCTTCTAATAAAAAAAAAAAAAAAGAAGAAAAAAAGAGAAAAACAAGTAATTACACGAGAGATTTATGGTCCAATATATTTAGCAAATATTAATTCTCGGATATAAAATTAACCATTAACTTTTCTGACGAGAAAATAAAATAAAAAAAAAAATATATATATATATGTGCGCGCGCCTGTGCGTGTATTTGAGTGTGCGTGCGTGTGTATGATTTCAGAAAGTTACATTGCGTGTTATAAAAAATTAGGATAACGATCTAAGAACGATTTCAATGATTTATAAAAATGACGATCGAATCTGCATAAATAAACTCTCTGAATAGAACGTAGAAGACATAATATATATATATATATATATATATATATATATATATATATATATATATATATAGAGAGAGAGAGAGAGAGAGAGAGAGAGGGAAAGAGACAGAGAGATAAAATAAAGGTAAGACTCAGTCGTTAAACATTTTAGTAGAATTTCTTAGCAAACTCCCCTCTCTCTCTCTCTCTCTCTCTCTCTCTTATTCTCTATCTTATATACTTACTTACGTTCTCGGTCTACTCTATATTCACGTTAATATAGTAGAGCGTAGCGATTTGTCGGGACGCCGTCGCTTATATAAATAATATATCGTTATGCGAAACAGGCGTGAGCGTCTCGTCCGTAGATCTCGCACGTGTTTTCGCTCGGAGTTACATAAAACGTACATACTTTATATGTATATGTATACGTTCGTTGCAAGAGTATATCCTCAATGTGTGGATAACGTTAGTACGTTTGTATTTGCCTATATTGTGTCGCGACTAACATGGTCCCAGAAACAAAGTAAGTAAGTAAGTAAGTAAGTAAGTAAGTAAATAAGTAAGTAAGTAAGTAAGTAAGTAAGTAAGTAAGTGAGTGAGTGAGTGTACTTACCAACTTATGGACTTTACCAAAGCGACGTCCGACGGTGTCGTTGATTAAAAATCAAGATAATAATATCTCGTTTATTGTAAAAATTTTCAATCGGATAAATAATCTGTCCGTGCGAGTACGTCAATATTTATGTACCGTAATAATTTAGACGAATGAAAGAACGAAAATAGAACAAAAAATTAGGAGAGAAGACAAGAGATAATAAGTGTGTGTACGTTGTATGAGATATTAGAAATTTATTATTCCAGTCTCTTTCCTTTTTTTCTTTTTTATTTTTATTTTTCTTCTCGGAAGATGGCACATAAATTTAATTCTTCTTCTTCGTTCTTCTTTTATCCATCTCTTTTCGAGTTATAGATTAAAGAAAAAAGAGAAAGATAGGCCGCAGTTTATGTTTCATTCAAATGGCGTTTTGCGTTTAATTACCTTCAATTCGTATGTATATATGTACATATATATATATATATATATATATATATATATATATATTTCTTTCTTTCTCTTTCTAATACACGCACGAGAAAGACGAAGGATTTATTTGTGATTCCGTTGAGAAACATCGTATACTCTCGTATAAATGAAATTTACGAACAACGAATACATGCGTGTAGATATATACATATGAACATAGAGAAAATAAGATAGGATCAGGTGTAGGTGGCGGGGAGGGAGGGGAAAGTGGTGGAAGAAACAAACAAACAAAAAAAAGAAGAGCAACAAAACAAGAGAATAGAAAATATAAACGTAGAAAAGGAGAGGGAATGAAAATGGACGACACATTCCTTTCCTTTCCTCTCCTCTCCTCTCCTCTCCTCTCCTCTCCGCTCAGCTCCGTTCCACTCGTATCTCACGAAACATGTTGAAAAAGTACGATGGTGATGGAGCGTTAATTTATAGTAAACTTATGAGACTTACGAACAGTATCTCGTTATTACCTCGTCCGAGATAATTATGTTATCACACATGAATTTTCCCGCCCTCCCCGATGCTCTTCCGTACCCGTCCCATCCCCCTTCCACTCCCCGCCCACCAACCGGGCCCAACCACCCAAAACAAATTTATTACGCGAAATGAATTATACGAACGAAGTTCGTGTCCATCTTGTCACGTTAATGTGACCTTCTATATTTGTTAATCTGATTTTTTATCCACATATTGATCACATCACTTTTTTACGTAATATTGAAAGTAGGTGATTAAATATTATAATGTATGTAATATATATATATATATATATATATATATATATACATATATAATATATTACATATATTTCATACATAATGTATGTAATATATATATACATATATATTTAGAGTATTTACATAATAGTCCCTATGTATTGATGGATGTTATAATTCTCGAAATAAAAAAAGAAAATAAAAATAACATAAAAAAAAAGAAAAGAAAAAATATTATACAACCTGAATGTATATAAATATTTTATGTAGGTAATAACGAACGTTTATATTCAAGGGATATTGGTAATTAAAAATATATGTATATGCATATGTATAGTAGCCTCTATTTCTCTCTCTGTCTCTCTTTCTCTCTCTCTCTCTCTCTCTCTCTCTCTCTCTCTCTCTCTCTCTCTCTCTCTCTCTCACTCTCCTGTAACAACCAGTGGAATATACACAACGAGAATACAGATCCCTTTATTAAAACGATCGTCTAGTGCTTTGGTAGGCTTTACCAGAGAAGATACCTGTATCTGTTGTGTGTTTGTGTGTGCGCGAGTGTGTTTGTCATTGAAGATGGTAATCTGATCCTCCATTTCGGCCCTCATTCATGGTTGAAACCATCCCACCGTCCATGGGTTCAATTCCGATACGCCAGAGAGAAACAGTATTAGGTAACTCGAGAAGACACCTGCTACCGTTTTTGTGGATACCTCTCTATCTCGGGGATCATCAGCACACGTCAGACGAATTCGTGTGCATGATCGCTTACACGATAGCATACACAACATAGAAACACATACCGCTAATGTTTCGTACGTTTTAATTGTAAAAGAGTTCATCATGTAGGAAAAATTAATTTAGGTCATGTTTCATATACATGCATGTATATATACATATACATATATATATATATATATATATATATATATATATGTATGTATGTACGTGTATATAAATAAATAAATAAATAAATAAATCAATCAATAAATGAATATATAAAACGCCAACTCTTTTTTCTCCTCCTCCACCTCCTCTTCTTTCTTTCCACCCTCATTTCATCCCAATTATTTAATCAGTTTTATGTTAGTACCTACCCCCAATCTATTCTGTTTTTCATGA
The DNA here is from genome assembly GCA_918808275.2 of Dolichovespula sylvestris. Classification (NCBI taxonomy): domain Eukaryota; kingdom Metazoa; phylum Arthropoda; class Insecta; order Hymenoptera; family Vespidae; genus Dolichovespula; species Dolichovespula sylvestris. The sequence continues at coordinate 1,977,465 of OU964976.1, forward strand.
AGTTATCTCAATATGTATGTGTGTGTGAGTGTGCGTGCGTGCGTGCATGTGTTGTGTGTGTAGGTGGGTAACGTTTGTAATAGATATCGTTTATGCAGAAAGAGTACAAATATTCCGCATTGCCACGCGGTAAATCACTGCATTTGCATAATGAACGGGCTTTTTAACTAAAATAAATTGTCTTTTATTTATGCACCGAGTCGTGTAATCATTATTGATGCCCCATCGACTCGATTCAAATCTAGCAATTTTGGGATACACGTTTAAAATTGATATTATCGCGCCCGTCGAGCTTTTGTAACAATTTCCGCTTTTCTCCAATGAGTCGGAGACTAAGCCAAATACGATTTAATACGAGTTTACATAATAAGTATGTTAACTGACGAAGGAAATAGAGAAAACGAGGAAAAAAGAAACAGAAAGAAAGAGAAAAAACACAACAACGAGATTTACATTTTTATTTAGTGGCCCGCGATATTGTCCACGTATTCTTGCTACGTAGAAGGAAATATTGAATATGTCAATTTTTTTTTTCTTTCTTTCTTTCTTTCTTTCCTTTTATTTTTTTTTACCTGTATTCCTTTTTTTCCCTTCTTTTTTCTAATGATCATTCGTACGATTATCCGCGCGTAACGTTTTTTACTTCTCACGTGTCGGGCAACGTGTAAAGTCATCTATCTTCCTTTCTCTCTCTCTCTCTCTCTCTCTCTCTCTCTCTCTCTCTCTCTCTCTCTCTCTCTCTCTCTCTCTCTCTCTCTGTTTCTCTGTTTCTCTGGTATCGAGAAAACGTTTAAATTGTAAATGAATCGTTACACCGTTAGACGACGATACCGGTGCGAATTTTTACTAACGTAAGTGTTAGCGACAGAGACGGAAATAAGTTCTCTCGTTTAAACAATGAACAAACCCGGCATGAATAAAAATATCGTTTGGATAGACAGACGATACAAAGATTTTCATCTCGTCTGATCGTGAAACCAACGAACAGGGAAAA
>OU964976.1:1980958-1985958 GCA_918808275.2 Dolichovespula sylvestris
CCTCCACCTCCTCCTCCACCTCCTCCTCTTCCTCTTCCACCACCTCTTCCTCCTCCTCCTCCTCCTCCTCCTCCTCCTCCTCCTGCTCCCTCGGCCGTATTCGCGCTCCCATAGGGGGCGAGTGTGCGTAATATTCAGACGTATAACGTGCCGGGGCCACGTAGGTACATTGGCATCAATTTATAGGGTGGGAGGGCTGCACCGGCTATATACGCCCCGATAGGGTTGAATATCTCGCGCTTTTGTGCCCATCTACATCTCTACATTTCCATCTCTCTCTCTCTCTCTCTCTCTCTCTCTCTCTCTCTCTCTCTCTCTCTCTCTCTCTCTCTCTCTCTCTCTCTTCCTCTATCTATCTACCTATCTTCCTCATTCTCTCTCACTACACACTTCTATATCTCTCTTACTCTGTCTTTCTTACCGACCTACCCGTTACGAACGCTCCTTTTCTACGTCTCTATGTCTCTCTCTTTCTCTCTTGTATGTAGACTAATATGTCTATATTCTCTCTCTCTCTCTCTCTCTCTCTCTCTCTCTCTCTCTCTCTCTCTCTCCTTCGATCGTTTCCCCTTCGTCGCGTCTAGCTCGTACATAACCACGTTTTCCTCCCTATTCTCGCGCGCGTCTTCTCTTCTATCTCTTCGTTCTATATTCGATACGTTGTTAAGGTGTCTGTGTTAAAACCTGACAAACTTTTTTCTTGTTCTTTTTTCTTTCTTTTCTTTTTTTTTTCTTTTTTTTATCGAAACTAATCATCCCTTTGAAGTACAATAAAGGGACAGTTCGCTTTGATACGAATGAAATGATATTGCATGACGATTATTATAAGTGGATTAGAAGATTAGAAACAAATTGTCTAAGCGACGAAATTTGATAATTTCGTTGACATGATCGTATAGAACGTGTTCGTAGGCGGAAAGGTGTTAATACTAATGTTAATATCGATAAAATTAACGAATCACGAATATTTTGTAAAATTTTCACGGTATAATTTGAAGGACGCGGTATCGTAATAACAATAACAATAACAATAATAATAATAATAATAATAATAATAATAATAATAATAATAATAATAATAATAATAATAATAATAATTAACACCAATGTAACACCAACACACATTTTTGCTAGTTCTTGAATGAATTTCGTGATATCACGGAAAAAAGAAAAAACTGCGAACGAAATTGTAATAAGATAATCAGCTAAACGTGTGTATACGGTACATACAAATTTAACAATGAATAAATTCATGAGTCACGAATTATGTAATTCCACCGGCAAGATTATGAACGAAATTGTAATAAGATAATCAGCGCAAAGTGTGCAAATTCAAATTTAACATCGAACAAATTCATGAGTTAGAAATTATGTAGTTTCACCGACAAGATTATGTACGAGAATTGCAATAAGATAATCAGAGCACGAAGTGCGTAAATTAGGATTTAACACCTACCAGATATTCACAACAGGGTTCTGAATTCTTGTCATATCATCGTACGAATATTATAAAAGAATTTATCGGTAATAACATCGATCTGAGGCGAACTGTTAAATTCAAATTTATGACGACGAGAGAGTTCGTGAGAAAAAAAAAGAAAAAAAGAAAATAAACAGAAACGAATTTTCTAATATCATCGAAAGGTAATAGATTATATATCAAAGAAAAGTTCGACAAGATTATAAATTCGTTCGTTGGTAAAATAAAATGTAGTTTGTAAAAGGTTTCTCTCTCGCTCTCTCTCTCTCTCTCTCTCTCTCTCTCTCTCTCTCTCTCTTTCTTTGTCTTTTTCTCTCTTTCTCTATCTCTCTTTCTTTTCCACTCAAGTCATATTCACGTTTCCGTTTAAACGCCTGGCTGCTCTGACGCCGTTGAATGAAATGACCCACCCCCGCTCCCCCCGACCCTAATACACCATTGTATCGCAATTCCTCAAAGCAGAACGGCCACTTATTGACGCTATTTTATTGCTCCTTACGTCTAGGCCTCCCCTTTCGAAGTCGCTTATTCTACCTCGTTATCGCGGCCGTGTTGCTACCAGGTAATTAAAAGCAACTTCTTTCCGTATACGTAGCAACAACAGGATGCACGGCTTATTGTTTCGTTTAAACTTCCAGTCCGGTTCTACTACGGCCAGGCCGTCAGCCTCAAACGAGTTTGCTAATACGTGCTAGGTAGAAGCATGTGCGTTGCTTTTATTTCTACTCGACTCTTATCGTAATTCAGTACGACTCGTGCCTCGCGATATCACGCTCGAGCCGTGCGTTTACAACTGGTAAACGATATATACATACATACATACATACATGCATACATACATACATACATGCATACATACATACATATATATATATATATATATATATATATATATATATATATACATTTATCCGACACGCTCGCGACTCCTACGGTTACTATTGTTTTTTTATTTTCTTTCCTTTTTTCGTTTATTTACTTTTTTCTCTCTTTTTTGTTCCCTCTTCTTTCTCCCTTTCTCGCTCTCTCTCTCTCTTTCCCATTGCAAATATCCGATCGACATTAACGCGAGATTGAGTTCGAATGGCGTCGATGTTTTCTTGCGGAAAAATGACGATGAAAATGACGATAATCGTACGTACATATGTAAGTACGTACGTACGCATATACATGCATATACATCAAAATTACGTTTACATTTTTAATACAAACGAGAACGAGAAAAAGAGTAATAAATCATAACGGAAAGATCGTCCAACGGATATGTCCGTCGAATCGGCGAAAGCAATAAGGAAAAAAAAGAAAGAGAAAGAGAGAGAGAGAGAGAGAGAGAGAGAGAGAGAGAGAGAGAGAGAGAGAGAGAGAGAGAGAGAGAGAGACATATAAAACGGAAATAAATAAAAAGAAATAAAAATAAATTATACATATTATGTATCTATATATATATATATACACATACACACACATACATATATACATACATACATATATATATTTTTTCTTTATATTTCTTCTTTTTAAAAGAAATAGATAGATAGAGATAGAGATAGATAGAGAGAGAGAGAGAGAGAGAGAGAGAGAGGAAACCATGGGAACAAATTTTTTTTTCCATTCAACTCACGGAGAAAAGCACGTATCCTTTCGCGACTAATCGCGGAAACTGTGCGATCGGTTGGAACAACGCGGAAAAATATTCGCTAGTACTCGGTAGAAGGAGGAGGAGGAGGAGGAGGGGGAGGAGGAGGAGGAGGAGGAACGGCGGCCCGTGGCTCGCACGGTCGACGCAACTCCGACGAACAACAAAATGTCGACCGCAATTATGCTGTAATTAACTTGGAAACACACATCGAGGATGCGCGCCGCTCGTGGCCGGTGCTGGTGAAGGGAGCAGGAGGAAGAGAAAGAGGAGGAGGAGGAGGAGGAGGAGGAGGAGAATGAGGAGAATGAGGAGGAGGATGAGGAAGAAGAGGAAGAGGAGGAGGTGGGCGAGGGTGGTGATGGCAATGGTGTGATGGTGGTGGTTGTGTTAGTGGTGGTGGTGGCGATGGTGATGGTGATGGTATGGGGTAAGGGGGATTGGCGGCGTCGCGCGAGGGCCGTCGCGGCGCGTTGCGCTTCACAGGTGGTTGGGGATTTTTGTATTTAGCGGTTGGCACCGTGCGGCGTTTACACGTTTACACGCGCCGCCGGCCTGCATTATGCATGTTTGCGGTGACAGAGGAGAATTTAAACCGACCACACTCTTCCATGCGCTGCTATTCCCCACCCCCTCAACCCCCCCTCTCTCTCTCTACCTCCTATACTTCCTCCTCCTCCTCATCGTCCTCGTCCACCACACTCTTTTCCTCTCGCACGCTCTCTCGACGTTCGCCGTCGACCTCCCTCGGAACGGACAAAACACCCTCTCTGCCTCTCGCATCCTCCTCGCCCATCGTTTCTCTGTCAATTTGCGTCCGATAGATATTACGCCAAATTCTCTCTCTCCCCTCCTCTCTCTCTCTCTCTCTCTCTCCCTCTCTCCCCCTCTCTCTCTCCGTATTCCGATGTTATATCTTCTCTGTTTTTTCATCGAGAATCCTAATTTGAATAATCCGTTGTTTTGTCATGATTAGTATCAATTTCTTTAAGGACACTTTTTTGAATTTATTTTCTTCCTTTTTTTTTTTAAATTTCGAATTGAATTTCGAATATTAATTTTCGAAATTTAACGTTCGTCGAGAAAATAATAACAGGATACTCTGAATGGTTATCAAGTAAAATATAATATAGTATACTACATATTATACAAATAATATGTCTATGGATGGATAGGTTTTTACGTGACCCTTCGATCTGTTAAGAATATTTCAGATTTAACGTTTAATTTTTAGAGTTGCGACAAATAATAATAAATATTATTTTTCAACGATTAATATTTACCGTTGATATGGATCGACGTTAAAAGAGCGAACAGTGTGTACGTTTATAACCGAAAGAAAACCATCGGTAAAACGGGTTTCAGTTAAAAACAGTCGCGCAATCAATGTACGTAAATTTAACATCGATAATACGAACATTATTATTATAATTTTTGTCATGAAAATTTTAATTGATAATTATATTGTACCAACGAAACAGACAGACCTAACGTTACGCCGAGTAAATAAAATATTATTTCCAATATTAACGAGAGAATATTTATCGGGATCTGAATCTTCGCCACGTATTTTCTTTACTAGTTCTTTTTATACATAACGATCTAACATTATATATTTAAATACTTATATACATACATACGTATACATAGGTATATATCCTTCATTAATTTCTACATCCACTAAAATTTGGCATAAGCCTCGGTAACACGTTTCACTTTGATGTTACATGTATATATGGATATCGAGAACGATGACAACGTATCTATTCCATGATCCAACATCCTCTATTTATACTATCAACGCGAACATCGATACCGACGGGAGTTAGCAAAGGGCGTGATATCGTTTCCCTGATAGATTATAGCACGAATTATGCAGTGTTA
>OU964976.1:1993458-2023046 GCA_918808275.2 Dolichovespula sylvestris
TACTGAGAAGCAAGCTACAAAGCAGCGCCAGCCATTACGTATTTATGAACTTTACAAATTTATAGATGCCTCCTGGGCGCGGGTACCGTCATCCCCTTCCCCCCTACCTCCCCACCCCGCCGTCCCGCCTCGACCGCCCACCCGCACCTCCTGTTTCACCCTCTTATCTACCCCCATCCACCCCCCTCCCAACTTACTCCTCGCCGTCGTAGATACATCGTAGGCGCAGCCGCGCCAGTATTAAAATGAATTATTTAATATTAAACTTGGTAATTTTTAACCGTATTATATCAGAAATTATTTACACGCCCGCTTCAGCTTGGCTATCCTCGAGCCACCCTCCACCCCCGTTACCCCTAACCTCTAGCCTCACCATCACCTCCCACCCACCCTCGCCCATTGCCTTTCTCTCTCTCTCTCTCTCTCTCTCTCTCTCTCTCTCTCGTCTCGTTTCCTTCGACTACATTTTACCCCTCTTCATTCTCCTCCTTCTCCTCCTCCTCCACCTCCTCTTCTTCTTCTTCTTCTTCTTCTCCTACTCCTCTTCATCCTCTTCCTCTTCCATCGACCTATACATTCCTATACATTACGCGTTACCATCCATCCTCTCGTTTGCCCTCTCTCTCTCTCTCTCTCTCTCTCTCTCTCTCTCTCTCTCTCTCTCTCTCTCTCTCTCTCTCCCTCTCTCTCTTCACGGTCCGTTCAGACGGAATATTATCGCGGAACGGTTGACTCGTTGAAATTTTCCGGGAAATTGTTACATAGGTTTTCAATAGAATTTTTATTTGGTTATAATATTCGTTTCGAGAGATTTGTTAGGTATCTTAGGGATTCTCTATCATATCTGTTATGATCGGACATTTGATTGAGAAGCTTTGCGATATCGTTGAAAACTTTTTTTAATTATTTTGTTTCTTTTCTCCATCCATATCTCTCACGAATTAAGGGAGAGGGAGAAAGAGAGAGAGAGAGAGAGAGAGAGAGAGTGAGAGAGAGGGGAGATTTATTGCGGGAATACAAAAGAAAATACAAAAGGGAGAGGATGAAAATCGATTCTAAAAATTTAAGTAAAAGTTTATTGGCCCAACGAGTGATAAAAATTTGGAGTGGAATACTTATTAACGTAATACACGTTATTGCATCGTTAACGAAATGTTTTATTTCTTTTCTTTTCTTCTCTTTCCTTTTCTCCTTTCTTTTTTCTTTTTTATTCAGTAATTTATATCTCCAAGAAATGAGAGAGATTTCTAAAGGAGATATACCGTACACAAAATGTGTTACGATAGAAATAATTTCTGGAAACTTTATTGAAGGTTCGTGAGCTTGAAAAAAGTGTGTGAGAGAGAGAGAGAGAGAGAGAGAGAGAGAGAGAGAGAGAGAGAGAGAGAGAGAGAGGATAAACAGAAACAGGACGTAGCTACGTGTCGGTCGCGATAGTGCGAAAACTCGGGAGAATAAAACGGATCAGAGGGTGGTTTATAAGAAGGGTGTAGTAGCGGGGTTGTTGGTCGACGGCACGCGTTCGTTCGAATTTAACGCGAGCGTCCACTTTTTGAGAGGAAATTTGCCGTACGTAATCCCTAATAAACGAGGCATTTACCGCACGATAAACCGCATGCGTTTCCCAATTTCTCCCTTTTCCAGATATATCCAAGCGTATAAATTCCGTCCGGTCGTAGCGATCAGCGTACGAATTCGTACGAATTCGCACGAACTTGGCTACGAACGAAATCACATAACGGGGGAGGTGAGGGAAAGAGAGAGAGAGAGAGAGAGAGAGAGAGAGAGAGAGAGAGAGACAGGAATGACCACCCACTCTCGCCTACCCCAAACGCTTGCTTGTGCTTTCTTTCTTCCTGGGAAAGCTCGTTATGGTATTGCGCTAAATTATGCTAATTACCGACGGCTTCGGTAATAACAATTAATACAGCCGATAATACTGAAATTCCATCTAAACAAATACGTATAGATAGGCGCATATCGTATAGGGTGCTAATCATCCGACACGCCGGCTTTCCGCGCGCGCGTTCATATAATTTCCACAAACGCGAACGAACGAACGAACGAATGAACGAACGAACCTATGAACGAAGGAACGAACGAACGAACGAATGAATGAATGAACGAACGAACGAATGAACTAACGATAGAACGAACGAATGAACGAACGGATGGATAGACGAACGAATGAACGTACCGTGTTAAGTTTGTGTGTCGTTTATCCATACTCATACATACTTATATGTACGCACACACGTATATATATATATATATATATATATATATATATATATATATATATATATATATGAGTTTACACGGTCGTTCGCGCCCACGGAGCGATATCGCGCCGGCTCCGCCGGGTATTAATTGTTACGACGAGAAAGGCAAATAATTATTATAATTGTCCGGTATAATAATAGGATTCGGCCGTTCGAGTACCGCTTATACATCGTTCGCCGTAATAAAGCGACCATCGATTTCGAGTTCTCCACCCTCTTCTCCAAAGCGCTTCCCTTCCTCTCTCTATCCTACCTACCCCTCCTCCCATCTCTCTCTCTCTCTCTCTCTCTATCTCTATCTCTATCACTATCTCTATCTCTCTATATCTCATTCTCTCTACCACTCTTGCCCATCGATATCGATGGTACTCACGCGTGTAACGCGCACCTACGAACACCGAGTCGAGCGTATAACGCATATCAACCGTATGCTATATATTATACATATATATACCTTGATCTCTCTTTCTCTCTCTCTCTCTCTCTCTCTCTCTCTCTTTCTCTTTCTCTTTCTCTGTATATTCATATATGCCATACATATAAACATTTACGATCGGCAGGCTAGCTCGTTTGTAGTAGTACGAGCCTAACGAAAGCCTAAATATACCGGTCACCGTGCGGGATCTCGCCTATAGGCGGCTATTTGAGCGATAAACAACCGATCCGACGTGTCACGCGGCGAATGGTAAAACGCATATACCGGGTGTACACCTCTATTGTATCGTATTAGTCTCTCTCTCACACACTCTCTCTCTCTCTCTCTATCTCGTGCGCGCGCGGGCGCACTCTATTCTCGCGCGTACCGTTGCGCGTTGCTGTATCAATTGTGATTAGGGACAAAGATCCGACGAATTATTCCCGGCTCCGCTCTCTAATCTGATAGCCGACCTCGAGTACGTCATCGGCATCGATTGCATTTCTACGTGTGAGAAATGATAAAGGACGATGTCTGTCTTCGTCGTGCGATAATAATGAAAGGCTAATCAGGCACACCGACGAGATATCTATCGTGTGTTTGATGTCTATGACAAACACGTTGTTTTTCATTGATCGATAATTTAATGAATTTGATTTGATTTGGTTTGGTTTGATTTGGTTTAGTTCGATTCAGTTCGGTTTGATTCGGTTTTGTTTGGTTTGGATTGGTCTCGTTTCGTTTCGTTTCATTACTATCAATCATTACATATTCTTTCTTTTTTTTTTTTTTCTTTACGAAAGCACTTTTACACGTGAAGTATACGCATCGATTAAAGAAAGAAAAGTGCACATTATTATAAAAAAATATATTTATATCGATAAAAAGCTATTACAAATTTACTCGCAAATTTTATATACATTACAAATATATATATATATATATATATATATATATATATATATATGTATGTATGTATGTATGTATGTATGTATGTATGTATGTATGTATGTACGAAGTGATAATACATAGATTCCATGAATTTCACGCATTTCATGTTTTCAACAATCGTAACAATCAATCGCAAGTCAATAATCGATAAGCAAATAATTTGCATTTATTCGATTAGCCCTCTCTCTCTCTCTCTCTCTCTCTCTCTCTTTCTTTCTTTCTTTACTAAATAAAAATTATTTCTGAACGCGCATCGATCGTCAAATAAATTAATTGACGTTCTCGATGGGAAGAAGACAAAAAAAAAGAAAAAGAAAAAAAGGGACAGAGCGAGCAAGCTTGAGAGAAAGAAAGAAAGAAAGAAAGAAAGAAAGAAATAAATAAAGAAAGAAAGATAAAAAATGTATATATAAAAACACGCCTTCCATCTACTCATAAAAATTCTTGTCCCTATCTCTAAGCATTTTACGACTTTATCCGAGGGACCCACCCCCTATCTTCTACTTTTGATAGGACATAATAGTATTCGAGAGTTGGCGCAACCCTCCAACTCGGGCTCGAAGGGTTCGAAAGAAAAAAACCGAGGGGTCGGAGACATACGCGGATGAATCAATCGCGAGGACACGCGAGGGTGTTCGTCGTCTGTTTTCAGCGGTCTAGGTCGCAACACACTGGGTTACCGGGTGTGCTTTCATGACAATTTCGATAGATACCTTTTCATCCTTTACGCGCAAGCGCTTACCAAACTTTGTTAAATTTACGTTCCCGGTCTGCTTGGATATTACCTTGATTCGTAAATAAATATCACTCGATTGTAAATCAACATTTTAAATGCGGATACGTGTTATTACGTTACTCGATTCGATAACGAATAACAAGGTGATATTGTCATTAAAAAATTCTCATTATAATATATATTTCGTTTATTTAATACTCTCGTAAATCATACCATTTGATTTTAATTAACTTCTTTTATTTATATTATTCATGAACATTATTTATTAATCGATTCGTTGGCTATAGAGAATGTTAAAATCACTTCAAAAAATTATAATTACAAAATATATTCCATTTATTCGATTCATTCCTAAATAAATGTTATTTAATTTTAATTAAATTATTTATTTATATATTATTCATGAAATGATTTATCAATTAATTCGATACCTATAAGAAATGATAATGTTATTACTCAATTGATTTTATACAATAAATTGATTCGTAAATAAATGCCCTCGTTTTTTTTTTATCTTCTTTATTCTTTTTTAATAACAAATTTTAATTATATCACCTATCGACTGACTTACTTACGAATAAACACGATAATAGTAAAATGACAAAATTCCGAGAAATATTTTGATTATAAAATATCTCATTTATCAGCTTGATTAATTTATTAAAAATCATTTAACAGCAATGTAAAATTTGCGTTCTTATTTATATTACCAATAAACTTATTCATGAATGAATACAATAACTCTCCTGCGATATAATAAAATGATTAATTATTCTGATTATAAAGATATCGTATTTATTAGGTTAAATAATTAATTAAAAACCAATAATTCATTGTAACAAATTCACTTTCTTACTAACATTGTCAATGAACTTATATATATACATATGTTAATCAATCGAATAGTTCTACAATATAATGATATAAAGTTCTTATTATAAAAGATATCATATTCATTGGATTTATCCATAAATAATAGTCATTTCATTATAATAAACTCTTCCAGTGATCAACGGGCACTCTTTTATAAATTAATCCAATATAACTCTGGCTATTGGATCCGGTAATACATGACAACGTAACTCGTTCACCTCGAGAGTTTCCGATAGGAGAATGAATTTTTGGCTTTCCATTTAGTCGAACGATCCGATTGGACGATCGGACATTGTCAAAAAACCCCTCTTGTATCTCTCTCTTTCTCTCTCCCTCCCTCTCTCTCTCTCTCCCATACAACCTACATGAACACATCACACACATTCCTACGTACTTACAAACATAATTCGTTGACATTACTAGCAAAATTGATCGAAAAAGAAAGAAAAAAAGGGAGAGGCAGACAGAAAGAGAGAGAGAGAGAGAGAGAGAGAGAGAGAGAGAGAGAGAGAGAGAGAGGAAAATAGAAAGACAGCAACGACAAATCAAATAAGACACTCGAGAGAAATTTCACGGTACACGTATCTACGATTGACGAGGCGCTTGATTTCGGTTTTTCCTGACTGGCTTTCCGTCATCGAGCGAACGAAATCCACGGAGAAACAAAAAAGGAAAAAAAAAAGAAAAGAAAAACAGAAAAAAAGACGGAAGAAAAAAGATGAAATCGACAAAAAAAAGGAAGAAAAAAAAAGAAGTGCAATGGAGTCAGTCTCGATGGAAAAAGTACGAGGCCGCCGGTCAGGACGTGACAGCCGGGCGAGGCTTGTCATTAGGCGATTAGATTCCCTCGTACCAAACGATTCGTCTTCGTCCCCGTAAATCTTTATTAAACTTCGATTTACAGAGAGAGAGAGAGAGAGAGAGAGAGAGAGAGAGTACGCCCTGCCTTCCGCGTGCGCTGCTACGTGCTTGAACAAAAAGAACGAACTAGAAACGAAATAGAGGGAGAGATAGAGATAGAGATAAAGATATAGAGTCTGTATATATATATATATATATATATATATATATATATATATACACACACACGGATATGCATAAATGTACATATGTAGGATATGTATATATCGCATATGTTGATACTTACGTATCACGTATATAAATATTTATATAATACGAAACGTAACGAAACGCCGCGAATCAACGAGTTCGAATGAATTTTAATAACATTGTAAAATTTTTAGTCGATAAAATACGACACCCATAACTGATCCTACAATCAAGAGCGGAAGTTTCTTCGGTATTATTTTTGCGTTAAATATGATCGTTATTATAATTAGCATTCGTAACCTCTCCCAACGGGTTATGGACTACTTTGCTTAACGCCTATACACATATAGTACGTCATCAATTTTTTAATCGAACGTAGTAGGATAGTGGTAGCGACGACGACGACGACGACGAGTTGATATTTAAAAACGTTAAACTATGTATACGAAAGAAATACGAAAAACAATTATGAATATTCACAAAAGGCGCTTTTGTTGACTTGTTCATTTATACTGGCACACCTTCGACCATTCTATTCTATATCCGAGAATAATAAAAACAATCTTCCGTTCGATGTGTGTGAGAGAGAGAGAGAAAGAGAGCAAACAGAAAAGAAGGAGAAAAGAAAGTAAGAAAGATATAAAGAAGGGGAGAAAGCGTTATGTGTGCTATTTTTAATGGATGAAAATGAGATTAAAAAACAAACATTTTTTTCCGATTAACTATATTTCAACGACAGATTAATATAAATGCAAGTCAAACATATAATTAACATCATTGTGCATATTCATGTAGAATGATTATCATTTCCGTTGCATATATTCGATCTATTATAATTTCTTTTTTTATTATTATAGAAAAGGAAAAAAACAAGAGAAAAAAATAACGCTGTTTTGTAATGGAAAGGTCGATCGAAACGTAAGTCCTTGTAGAATTTCGTTCCGAGCTGTCTCATTTTTAATGTATATTTCAAATTAATTTATCCAACTCTTTAAACATGCATACATACATACGTAGGCACGCTCACACGAACGTACGTACGCATACATTTAGATTTAAATATGAAACGTAAAGATCCAAAAGAATTTTTGAATATCTCGGTATTTGAATAGTTTCAGAGATAATTGTTTGTTATACGTTTTGTTAGGTCGAATAAGATATGACATTTTTTTTTTGTTAATTAAAGAGGAACGATATCGATAGACCATAAAGAATAGAAAACAAAAATAATAATAATAAAAATAAAACAATAATATAAATCGGATTAATATTCGATAACCGATGTTCCGAACATTACATTGTATCTATTAAATGCATCGATTAATAAATAATCTATTATTTAAAGCAAAAAATTAAAAAAAAAAAAAAATAAGAAAAAGTATAGAAAATCAATCGAATATTAAAATTATTTTAAATATACTGAAAATAAAGAGCGAAATAAGTCGAATTGAACGTCGTTTTGTAGATTTCTCAAGCGACCATTTTTGAGGCGGTTTAGAATTTTAAACAGTACTTTCCACGCTGATGTACTAATTATATATAACATTAAGATTTCGATTCGATCAATTTGTTACTACAATCCAAAAAAAAGAAAGAAGAGAGAGGGGGGGGAGAAACGTTTGTCACGTTTCGATGCACGAACGCATCTTTCGAAAACGTCATGAATTAAGAAATTATATTTCTATCAAGAGTTCTAAAAAAGCGACGTTTTTTAATAATACTAATTCTCTTCAACATGACTAGATGTTGGCAGTTATCACCTCTTCAAAATTATATCTTTCATGTTGACAAATAAATAAATGAATAAATAAATAAATGAATAAATAAATAAATAAATAAATATCACGTCAATACAAATCAAATGGGGGGATAACATCTTGAAAATTTTCGCATTGAAATATATAATTCGAAATTTTCGAAAGGAATATTTTTCTTCTTCTTTTTCCACATCGTTGCACTAAAATAACCAAACTAAACTAAACGGTAAACCATTAGCGCCATATTACATTACATTTAGTTCGTTCAATGACTGTGTTGCACTGAAAGAGAATAAAATAAAATAAAAAAAGTAAAAAAATGCGCATGCACAGACGATATATCTAAAAAGCGTCGTAACCTCGTGAAAAAATGTTATAGCAAGGAACACCAATTTTTTCGATAGTTTTTTTCGATAATTTTTTTCGATAGATTTACAAAAGAACAAAAAGAAAAGAAAATAAATAAAAGAAGAACGACGTTGATGACCACGAAAAAACAAAAGGAAAAGAAAAGAATAATTCTCGAACCGGATTCGACGTGATGGAACGTTACCGATAATAACGTCTCAAGGATTATGCTATTTTCAATAGAAATTTATTTCCATTGGAAAATGACGTGCAACAAACCGTGGATCGTTCGCGTGTTCTCTCTCTCTCTCTCTCTCTCTCTCTCTCTCTCTCTCTCTCGTTCTCTTTCTCTTGCTTTTTCTCTTTCTCTTTCTCTTTCTTTCTTGGTCCTGTTTCTGGATTCTATAATATTAAAGGTAAATATCCTTGAACGCTCGTTCATTAGACCGATGCGTCCCGGGGCAGTACGTTTCTTCGCAATGATATGGTGCCAACGCAGTGTCTTATGTAAATTTCAAGGCACGCACGTAGAAAAATTCATGGCTGTCGCGCCAAGGTCTCGTTTCCTCTTCCTGCGAATAAACCACGATACACGTTTCGAAAAGAGGGAAAAAGACGATAAAGAGGAAAAGAAATAGAGCAAGGGAGAGAGATACAGATAGAGATAGATAGATAGATAGATAGATAGATAGATTGAGAAAGAGAGAGAGAGAGAGAGAGAGAGAGAGAGAGAGAGAAACACATTACCAGCTAACTACATCATGATTCGATAATAGAATTCTATTAAATCGAAACTAACCTTCGACCGCATGTAACTCTGCTTTTCCTTTATCTTCCCTTTAATGAGTTTCCTCGTCATTTACCTTATTGCGATGAGATTAGAAAGGGGAACGAGAGAGGAAAAAGAAAAGGAGGAAGAAAAAGAAGAAGAAGAAGAAGAAGAAGAAGAAGAAGAAGAAGAAGAAGAAGAAAAGAAAAAAGAAAAGAAAAAGAAATACAAGATAAAAGAAAAAGAGTGAAACGAAAGAAACAACGCAAGAGGTAGGTAAATAGGCCCCCCTTTATAAAGGGACAACGCAAACATAGACCTGAGGTATAAACGGCGGAAGAGAGAGAGAGAGAGAGAGAGAGAGAGAGAGAGAGAGAGAGAGAGAGAGAGAGAGACATAAAGTTTTGAGGAAGTATTATTATTATTAGTAGTAGTACTAGTAGTAGTAGTAGGTAGTAGTGATAGTGATAGTAGTAGTAGTAGAAGACGAAGACGAAGAGGTCGAAGAAGACGAAGAAGACGAAGATAAAGAAGTAGAAGAAGTAGAAGAAGAAGAAGAAGAAGAAGAAAGGGGAAGAAAAAATAGAATGAAAGAGAGACTGAAAAAAAGGAGAAAGGAAAGGAACGAGGTTTCCAGAGGTGGACCACACACATACACGCTGAAAGAAATAAAAAAAAAGAAAGAAGGAGAAAGAAAAAGAAAAAGAGAGAGAGAGAGAGAAAAAGAGAGAGAGAGAGAGAGAGAGAGAGAGAGAGATCGAGCGAACGTGACCGAGGCGGTCCAAGTTCATATTGTAATGCGGAGGTATCCATCCTGCTGCATTATCGTACAGTCCGCGACAGCAGCTACGTACTTCCGTGAGCGTGTTCTCCGGCACGGAACGAAACGGCAGTGTACCTCTTCTTTCTCCCTCTCCCTCTCTCTCTCTCTCTCTCTCTCTCTCTCTCTCTCTTTTAAACGTATACATACGTACAGGTACGTAGTTACACGCGTGTCTTCTCCACGTACACTTCTCCGATACGACCAAGCGCGACGGTGACAGCGGACGATATATATCGTGGCGTCTTTATTGTTCAGCAACCGTGGAACCGAGTCCACGGCTGTCTTCGTACGCGATAACAACGCTCGCGAAAGCTTCTCTCTCTCTCTCTCTCTCTCTCTCTCTCTCTCTCTCTCTCTCTCTCTCTCTCTCTCTCTCTCTCTCGCACGCGCATACTCCCTTTGCACGACTTCGAGACGTTTATCGGTCTCTCCTACTGTCTCTTTCTCTCCATTTTACTTTTATATTTTCTTTTCGCAAGACCTACGTCGTTTCGATGCTCGCTTAGTATCGGAACGACTAGAAAAAGAGAAATAGAGAGAGAGAGAGAGAGAGAGAGAGAGAGAGAGAGAGAGACTCGATGGATGATAGATAGATAGATAAACGGATAGGTGAATGAATGGATGAATGGATGGTTGGATAGATGGATAAATGGATGGATGGATGGATGGATGGATGGATAGATGGTTGGATGGATGGATGGATAGATGGTTGGATGGATGGATGGATGGATGGATGCCCCCGTACTGTTATTTATGCTCTGTGATTTACAACGGCGTGAGTCAACAAAGAGAACCACGGTCGAGCGTTAAAATAGTTTGCGTCGCTTCGAAAGACGAATACGTTGGGATTATTTAGCTTCTATTGTTATAACTCGTCAGTGAAGCGATGCTGTATCGGATATCGAACTGTATATTATAATGATGCAGCCTTGTTTCGTTTAACTCTATTATTTAGTTTACCTGGAGGGAGAGGGATAGTGAGAGAGAGAGAGAAAGAGAGAGAGCTCCTTTCAAAGATACGTTTATAATTTTGCTTTTTTTTCTCTCTTTATCTCTCAATTTCTCTCTCTCTCTCTCTCTCTCTCTCTCTCTCTCTCTCTCTCTTCTCTCTACGTTGCTATCGAAGGTCTTTATAAAATATGAATACGCTGTATAATTACGTCTCGCTTTTATATAGTATGTACCTATGTATGGACGTATAGGTAACTTTGTAGAGAGAGAGAGAGAGAGAGAGAGAGAGAGAGAGAGAGAGAGAGAGAGAGAGAGAGAGAATCAATCTAATTTCTTTCATAATTCTTTCTTCTACTAATTTTCCTCCCCGATTATTCAATTATCTCCGAATACGTACACGTACAAATACGAGTATACTTTAATCAATGTGTGTGACACTATGATGAAAGCAAGAGAATGGTTCGCCGTCGAATTGAAACGATCTCTCTCTCTCTTTCTCTCTCTCACTCTCTCTTTCTCTGTCTCTGTCTCTCTCGTTCATTCGGAGAGTCGTATAATCCGTCCGAGCACGACTGTACCGGGGATAAACGAATCACGTATTATTATAATGGCCAGTTGCTAAATGGTTTTTTTCAATCCATCTCCGTCCTTCCCCTTCCACTTTCCTTCCATTCGTCTTCTTTCCCTCCCCCCTCCCACTCTATAGGTTTGTATATATATATATATATATATATATATATATATATATATATATATATATATATATTATATATGCCCATCCTTTCTTTTCGTTTTCGTTTCATTTCATTTCATTTCGTTTCGTTTCGTTTCGTTTCGTTTCGTTTAGTTTCATTTCGTTTCGTTTCGTTTCGTTTCGTTTCGTTTCGTTTCGTCTCGTCTCGTCTCGTTTCTTTTTCGTTTTCGTTTTCTTTCCATTTTCTTTATAATTTTCTGTTTTTATAACGTCGGTGTTAATGTTTCATTACAACGGCTTAACGAAAATAATAACAAGATATACCAAGAATATTATTCGTCGTATAACAAAATCAGTCGAAACAGGAAAATTCCTGGTGTACCACTTTCGAATTGATAGAACGTTATCCTAATGCGAACTTTCTACATGTATGAGTCGTATGAGTCCATTTTATCTTCTCTCTCTCTCTCTCTCTCTCTCTCTCTCTCTCTCTCTCTCTCTCTCTCTCTCTCTCTCTATATTCACATATATTTGCTCTTCGCTCGGCTTACACTCGCATCCGGTGTGCAACGTTATTACTATAATTGGAAACTATGATACGCGTTCGTCAACCTATCGCAATGTATTACGATAATCTAAGCGCTTACGTTTTATAAAGATAACGTATAGTCCTGTAATAAACGTACGGAAAGATTACTAATACACATTAACGTTTAATATATATATATAACCCTTATTATACGTACGTGTACGCGGGGTACATAACTGATAAATAATTAACCGCATTAGTTTGATACATAAATAAATATATAATTTGTTACAATCGAATCGTTGTTATTATTAAATATTTACGATATAAACGAACAGTCTTTTTAATACCATACAATAATAGTTATAGTAAATTTGTTTACTAATTGTTCTTATTAATTACTGCCTAATATAAAGCAAATCTCAATCTATATATATATATATATATATATATATATATATATATTTGCACATATATACGTATGTATCTAGGTATATATGTACGTGAAATCTAGGCTGTCCATTGTATAAGAACGAACGGAAGAAAAATTTCGGAATATTGAGAAAACGTGCTGGTCGTGGGATAAGATCTCTCTTTTGGTGAAACTTCAAGATAGAAAAAAAAAGAGAAAAAGAAAGGGGAAATAGAAAGATGAAGAGAGAGAGAAAGGAAAAGAAAGTACGTTCGACATTTTCGATTCGTTTCAATCTCAACCGGGCCGAGTACAAAGCAATCAACATTTATGCAAATCCATCGATTCGAGAGCGTATCGTACGAACGATCTGAGAGTAGGTATATGCACACTACTTAGGAACGATAGATCGAAAATAGTGCCGTGGTGGCAGTATTACTACATGTATATACGTATAACGATGTCTGAAAACATGATTACACTCTGTCGATGTACTTACATGTGTCCACATATTAACACGTGTCGTAATACGAAAGACGAAACAAAAAAAAAAAACGAGAGAAAAATCATGCGAACGAAAAAACGAGGAGGGCGTGGGAGCAAGAAAGAAAGAAAGAGGAGGAGCAGGAGGAGAAGGAGGAACAGAAATTACGAAAAAGAAAAAATAAAGTAATAAATAAATCAAAAATAGAAGAACAAAAATTATATTCATTATCCAGCTTTCTCGAGGACGAAAATCGATATATATATATATATATATATAGAGAGAGAGAGAGAGAGAGAGAGAGAGAGAGGGAGAGAGAGAGAGAGAGAAGGAACAAAACTCTTCGTTCACGAAGAGCTCTGCGGTCGAGGTAGAGACGATGCATTTTCATTAGCATAAGATTCTTTTTAGTAATATCACATTATGCTGCCCTCTTCTCTCCTCCTTCTCTGAGCCCCTTGCCCCTTCCGCGTTCCCACCTCTCAATCACTCCCTCCCTCCTACCTCCTACCACCTACCTCCTCCTCCTCTTCCTCTTCTTCCCCTCCCCCATCCCCTTTCACCCTACTCCTACTCCTTCAAACTCTCGTCGCCACCCTCCTCTCCTCCTACTGGCTAACAGAGAATGGAGCAGCAACAGAAACAGCAGCGGCAGGCAACAGCATCAGCAGCATCAGCATCACCACCACTACCAGCATCACCAACATCACCACCATCACCATCACTACCTACCACCACTATCACCACCCAGAAAGCGGGAGCGAGGCACGTCAGAGGCTATCATTATAGAGAAGGAATCATTGGATGATCTTAATCATGCGAACCGTTCTCCGTTACTGCACGTCGGCCAATAGCGCGCGTCGGCCGATTTCGAATAATGGTTTCCACCGACCCACGGTTAAGTTAAACTTGGAAATATATACCTACGTTCATTGCTTGGGAATATATTATATCTGTACGTATGTATGTCCAGTTGAGTGGAGAATGTTAACTGTCGATCGAAATATTATCTGTGCATTAAAAAAAAAAAAAAAAAGAGAAAAAGGAATAATAATAATAAATGAATAAATAGATAAAAAAGAAGAAGAAAAAAGGAGGAGAGAGAGAGAGAGAGAGACTGTATATTTTGTTATGATAAAAAAAAAAGAAGCGGGAAAGAACAAACATATATGGTGGAATAAAAAAAGCGACTCGAGATAAATGTTTTAATACGAGCGATTAAACTAAAAGATAGAAAAGAGATTGGAGGTGTTCGATGTATTGAAATTATTTAATCGTGCTAATAGTGACGGACGCGTCCCCGGTCGCCGTTTAATAAATTTAATATCGACCGGTAGAGAAAGAGAGGAAGAGAGAAAAAGAGATAGATGGATAGATAGAGAGTGAGTGAGTGAGAGAGAGAGAGAGAGAGAGAGAGAGAGAGAGAGAGAGAGATGAACGTATTTAAAAGCTCACGAAACCTTAAATATATCCAATGTCCTCGACATACACATATATGTATATCGAATTCGTTAAGCGATAACTCTCTCTCTCTCTCTCTCTCTCTTTCTCTTTTTCTCTCTGTAATTTAATCCTCGTCCTTGGACCGTTATAATCGATGTCCGATTTCCGAAGTGATTAAAATCAGAGTCGGCGTGAACTCGGTTCTTAAAATAAATCCTTTTAAATTGATACCTTTTTGTGAAAACGATACCTCGTGGGAGAGAGAGAAAAAAGTAGTAGTAATAGAAGAAGAGAAGAATAAGAATAAGAATAGGAATAAGAAAAAGAAAAAGAAAAAGAAAAAGAAAAAGAAAAAGAAAAAGAAAAGGAAAAAGAAATGAAAGAAAGAATCAAAAAATGAAAAGAAAAGAAATTAACAAATTACTGTTCCAACGTGACGCGTAATTAACGATTGAGAACGTATCGAAGAGTAAGAAAAACCGAATGAATTATATTTATGTCTAATAAAGTATCGCTAAAAAGCGATAGCATAGGATATAGAATAAGAATTTTCCAACGAAAAGTACGAGGAGATAGTACGGAGAGGACCCCTTTAAAATTCCCTGTCCTTCTCCCTCTCTCCCTATCTCTCTCTCTCTCTTTCCCTTATATATCCCCTAATCGCAGGAGGTCGAGAGCCTTGACCGTGGGCTCGACCTATCTCAATCTGTAACTCGAGCGAGAAGGGACGGAGGTGCCGTAGTAAGAGAGAGCTTCCACCCTTAAATTCTGGACAGGAGCTTTGTGGCCGTTAAGGGGGTGCGGCGGGTGGCGAGTGGAGGAGGAGACGGTAGTGGTGATAGTGGTGGTGATGGTGGTGGTGGTGTCGGTGGTTTCACCGTTGGAAGTGGCGTGGGACTCCATCGGCGGCCCGCAACGTTTCATCCTCGGGAAAACCCGTGAAAACCGCCACTTGTTGCGTTACCCACTATCTCTCTCTCTCTCTCTCTCTCTCTCTCTCTCTCTCTCTCTCTCTTTCCTCTCTCTCTCTCTCTCTCTCACTCTCATTCTCTCTCTTTCTCTCTTTACCTACACTCTATCTATCTATCTCTATCTCATTCTCTCACATACTCTCTCTCTCTCTCTCTCTCTCTCTTTCTCTTTGACTCTCTCTTTCACTCTCATTCTCGGTACAGCCACCGAACGAATATATTTATTATATAGGTACCCGCACATCACGGATATATATTTAGATAGCCGACGCTTGCTATTTTGTTACCCACGCTTGAAGCCTTCTCGTTCGTTTATTTATCACGGCTAGACGGCGATATATGCTGCGTCGAAAAACGTATAATAATCGGCAAATCCCCGACCATACCACCGATCACGTGAAATATCTTCTATTTTAGAAAGAAAGAAAGAGCGAGTTAGCGAGTGAATGGGGTGAGTGGAGCGTGTGCGTGTGTATGAGAGAGAGATAGAGAGAGAGAGAGAGAGAGAGAGAGAGAGAAATAGAGAGAAGGATTTTAATTTGCATTCGAGGTATACAATTTCGTAGGCCTTTTTCTTGAAGAATATGAAATTTCTTCGATAGCCACCGAATGACGATAGGAAGCGTATTTCAACCCCCTCATACTCCCCGTTTTATCAAGGTTAAAAGAAAGAAGGAGGAAAGAAAAAATATGGATACAAAGAGATATTCTTACCCTACATTTACTAGCGGCTAGACGCAAAAAAATTTCGAGACGGGAGCGTTTAGTTAATAAAAAGAAAGGATCGTTCTCCTTTCTCTCTCTCTCTCTCTCTCTCTCTCTCTCTCTCTCTCTCTCTCTCTCTTTCTTTCCCTCCTTTACGATTTTCGATGTAGGCGCTGATCACGGGGGTAGGTAATGCTAGTGCCCCGAGGCCGCCACCATCCAAACATCGAGTATAGAGTATAAAGCGCCGTCGTTAGTGCTGTTGCTGCTTCTGCTTCTGCTTCTGCTTCTGCTTCTAGAGTTTCTCCCGCCACTGCGTCGATCATGCTACCGGGTACCGAATATCGAAATTACCCACCCCATTTCTCCTCTCTTTGCTCTCTCTCTCTCTCTCTCTCCCTTAACCATCACTAACACCACCATCACCACTAGTGGCAGCAACAGCAGCGGCACTAGTACCAGCACCAGATTCACCGACCACCATCACCATCACCATCACCATCACCATCACCATCACCATCGTCACCGCCAAGAGCCGCAGCCAGCACCTAAGACTCGATCGATATAATCATCGGTCTCTCACCTGCGGCCACGAATCGATACGACGAGTATATCCCCGCTGCTGTTGCTGCTGCTGTTACTGTTGCTGCTGCTGCTGCTGCTGCTGCTGCTGCTGCTGCTGTTACTGCTACTGCTTTTGCTGCTGCTACTCCTGCTACTCCCGTTGTTACTTTGCATCCGTGCAAACCTGAAATTCTCTCTCTGTCTTTTTCTTCCGAACCTTCCGAAAATCCATTGAGAGGAACTTGATTGAGATGTAGAGGATTCTGATACGACAACGACGACAAGGACGACGACGACGACGACGATGAGTGAATATGCTCGACGATACACCTCAAGATTGATACGAATCTGATCGATAATGACGAATTAGAGACTCATATCTCTGTAATGAGAGTCGTAATAAATTATGGAAATGTGTAGTAAGGAACCTTCAAGACGATTTTTGTTTATGTGTTTTTTGTTTTGCTTTGTCTTTCGGAACGTACACACGTCAGTTGGTACGAACGTGATATCTGTTATACTAAGATCAATATTTCTTGTTGCTTTTGTTTTATTATCGTTCGACACGCAAACGACACGTGATAATAAATATTTCAAATAAATCGTAAACGAAGTAGGTGTCATGTCGTTTAAACGTTCAATAAAATCGTTCCTTGAAATAGCTTTTGGCAAAAACACGTTGGATAAACGATGGAGGAATTCGTCTTAAATATCGAATTATTATTTCCCAATTATTTGATTATCTATCTCGACGTAACAAATTTTGACGCGAGACGAAGGGCATTCATACTCCGCCCTTATTTTTCCCGTTGTTTTCATTTACGTCGCGCGAATAAAGTTAAAAAAAAAAAAGAAAAAAGAAAAAGAAAGAAAGAAACAAAAGAAAGGAAAGAAGGAAAGAAAATAAAAAACGCAGAAAGAAAGAAAAAACAAAGTTTTAGACAAACATCGTCCAACCTCGTTGGTCGAGAATGTATGTACTATATACATATCTCTTTCGAGCAACTCTCGCCGTGTCGGCATTGTTTCGTTAAATCTTCTCGCCGAGTTTTATTACACTCTCATATTCGCCTCGAGTCGTGCAAAAAAAAAAAAAGAGGGAGGACGTTTAAATTACGCATAAATTACCACCCTCGGGGCGGTCTGGTCTTTTTCTTAAAAAACTAACACTCGAATTTTCTTTCTTTTCTCCTTTCTCTCTCTCTCTCTTCTTTTTTTTTTTATGCCTTTTTCGTTTTTTCTTTTTCTTCTTTCTTTTTTGTTATTTTTTTTTCTGTTTTCTCCCGCCGTAAACATCGTTACACAGAAAAATTGTAGAATATTTACGGGACGCTAGAGTTTTGCATTATTATTCTCCTTTTCTTTTATCAATTTTTTTTTTTTCTTTCACCCTAGTCTCTCTATCTCCTTTCCTTTTTCCCCATCGCACGATTACACCGTAGGTACAGATAAAGAAACTCATGTAACACGACGCAAACGGGGAGAGGAAAAAAAAAATAAGGAAAGAGAAAAATAAAAAATAAAAAACAACAACCATTACTACTACTACTACTACTACTACTACTACTACTACTACTACTAGAATAACAAGACAAAATTCTTCGAAGGTTAAAGTTCACGATCCCTCTATCTCCCTCTCTATCTATCTATCTATCTATCTCACCGCGTGCCACAGCAGCATCATCCCTCTTTCTCATGCCAAGCTGTAAATTCTACGAGGAGGCGCGAGTTTGCACGATAATGATACGGTCCTTTCTAGCATTCCGATAATTTCTTACGATAAATCACAGCTAAACGATCCAACCGAGATGGCATAAACACACGTTGTTCCCGATCGGCTTGTGCGTTACCGAGCTCATCCTCGAGGGCATATTCAAGGAACCTTCGAAGATAAACGATATATTTTACGAATCGTACGAGTAATTCCTTCTCTTCATCTCTCTCCTTCTCTCCCCCCCCTCCTCTCTCTCATCTCTTACTCTCAATCTTACTTTATTTTTCATTGTCGATGTCGATGTCGATGTCGATGTCGATCGACAAAAAAGTTTAACGGATATACCACCGATTATGTGTCGTCGCAATCCTTCTTCTTCTATTCGTAGTCGTAGTAACCGTTGACTGTTACAGCTTCGTAGTACCTACTATGGTACCTGGTAAATGCAATTTCGATGCTCGGACCCTTTGTAAACTGCTGGTAATTTGAGGAAAGAGACGGTCTCCAGACCGAAACCTCTTTATCGTCCTACGGGCAAATATACACGCGCGACCGCGTATGGGCATGCTCTCGCCTACCTAAAACGTTCTCTATCTCTCTCTCTCTCCCTCTCCCTCTCTCGAAATATATATATATATATATATATATATATATATATATATAAATGTATCAACGTATAGATCCATATATTTATGTACATATGTATGAATGTATGTATGTATGTATGTATGTATGTATGTATGTATGGATAGATACATACATACATGTAACAACGAAATGTTACGTACGGCGACCCTACGACGATCACGACGACGACGGCGACGAGGATGAGGACGAGGACGAGGACGAGGACGAGGACATGGAACGACGACCGCAAAGACATCGAGAACCAACGTCAAACGTCCTGCGTTAAAGTACATTGCATTTCCATGGCAAATAGACGAGGGACACGATACATATGCATAGTTGTCCTTTGTCCAACGCGCGCGCGCGCGCACACATTCTCTCTCTCTCTCTCTCTCTCTCTCTCTCTCGGGCACGCAAACGTTCGCTCGGTTTCTAGAGTTGCAGTAAAATTCGCCTAACGGGTGTGTTATCTTTCATTTACGTATCCTCCTCCTCCTCCTCCTCCTCCTCCTCCTCCTCTTCCTTCTTCTCTTTTCCAATCTTTGAATTTATTTTCTCTCTTCTCCTTTTTCTTTTTCTTTTTTTCTTAATCGAAATTAAACGAACGTCGTTCTACGATGATATAATAATCGTATTCAATGTAATCCGAATAGTCTACGATAATTTTGATTTATTACGATTTACCGCGAGCACGAAAGGGACGTAGATTTTTAATTAATGAAATAATTCCAACCGATCGTCGATTGATCCTACTTTATATATATATATATATATATATATATATATAGAGAGAGAGAGAGAGAGAGAGAAGAAAAACAGAATAAAACAAAAAGAAGAACATGTCGAGAAGGAACAATTCCGTTTCTTTTCGTTTCGCCATTTAGTTTTTCTCTCCTTGATATAATTCTACGAGAAAAAAAAGAAAAGAAAAGAAAAGAAAAGAGAAACGAGACAGAAAAAAAAATTGAGAAGTAAACGAAATAAAACAAAAAGAAAAAAGAAAAAGAAAAAAAGAGAGAGAAAAAGAAAAAGAAAAAGAGGACGAAAAATGCGCCTTGGTGGGTACACCCTGTATAAAGTGTACACATGTGTTAAGCCCTTATAGAGGCGATACACGTACACGCTCGGACAACGAAGACGTGGTAGTTAAATCGAATTCCCCTGGTGTCCTGTGCCCGGTGGAGACACAAAGCGAAGGTTGCTCGAGTGGATGGGTCGCCCTGGGCGACCATCTAGCAAATTGTGGTATCTAAGTGCTCTCGCTGGAAACGGGCCGCTTTATCGCACCGCACTCTCTCTCTCTCTCTCTCTCTCTCTCTCTCTCTTTCTCTCTCTCTCTCTCCTAGAGAATTCCAAATTTCGGAAAATCGTTTTGCACTTGCTCCAAGAATCGTCTGGCGAATCGTCGCGTTTCCTCCAACATCTCCATCTCCTTCTCCTCCTCCTCCTTTTCCATATTCTCCTCCTCTTCCTCCATCTCCTCCTCCTCCTCCTCTTACTCTTACTCTTGTCTCTCTATCTCTTGTCCCTGTGTCTCCTCTCTGTTTCTACTCTCGACCATAAACCGCATTATTTTCGATAGTTGTGAACGCAATGTTACGAAATTTCTTCCTTTGTACGGTTTATACTCGACGTTATTATTTATTTGTCCTTTTGAATATAGACATTTTCAATCGTTTTTATCCTTCTCTTTCTTCTCTCTCTCTCTCTCTCTCTCTCTCTCTCTCTCTCTCTCTCTATCTATCTTTGTTTGTTCCCTTTCGTACGATTAATCATTAGATAATTAACTCGTTTCAATGTTACACGAATACGAGAGAGAGAGAGAGAGAGAGAGAGAGAGAGAGAGAGAGAGAGATGAATAGATTGATTGGATTTGAAATTTTACCGTACACTATATTAAATTCTAAGAAATTATTTGATTAGTATCAAAGTTACGTTATAACGGTGAGATTTGGTTTAATTTTAATCGTAATAAAATGGATAGATTTATTGTTAGATTAAAACTAAACCTGAGAAAGTTGTTCGCTCCGTTACAGACTTACTACGAATGACGTGTTAAACAGAACGCGATGATACAAAGCCTAAGGGGAAAACAATAATACAGAACTCACGTAATGACACTCTACGATATACGTTTGTTTATATATATATATATATGTATGTATGTATGTATATATAAAGAAGAAAGAAAAAACTAATAATGATGATACGAAGAAAACAAATATGAGTAAGAAACAAACGTTAAAATCACGTAGTTATCGATCTATAATAGAGACGTTCGTTGAAACATTCGTTTTAATACGAACGATACAAATTCGTGAATATTATTCAATGTAGAAGTAAAACAATTCAATGGTAACAATTTTTGATAAGATGTTTGTCTAAATATTTTCTGATAAGAACCGTATACAAATTCTTTCGGAATATAATTCGGTCTAATATCTTGCGAGAACGAAAAAGAAAAAAAAAAAAGAAATAAGAAATTGACGAGGAAACCAGAAGAGGAAAGAAGAAAAACATGGCGATCGCAGTCACGAGACGATTCCCGATTGACGTTAGAACGAAATATTTTCTAACGTATGTACCATGTATAAAAAACGTACGAACTCGCATATGTAAAATTTAGTCTAATTGTAAGATCATGGAGGGGAGGGGGGGGGACGGAAAGAGAAAAAAGAATTAACACAACGATCAGTGACGTATGTACGTAAGAGAATTTCTGATAGATGTTCTTCGAGATAATATTTTTGTGATATATAAACTGTAAAAATTTCTACGAATAATTCGATGTTTAAAATATTAAAAAAAAATAAATAAATAAATAAAAAAAAAAGGAAAAGAAAGAAAAAAAGGAAACGAGAAAAACGAAGAAAGAAAGAAAGAAGGAAGGAAAATTCAAAAGTAGATAAA
This sequence comes from Dolichovespula sylvestris, assembly GCA_918808275.2. NCBI lineage: Eukaryota > Metazoa > Arthropoda > Insecta > Hymenoptera > Vespidae > Dolichovespula > Dolichovespula sylvestris. The sequence continues at coordinate 2,015,467 of OU964976.1, forward strand.
AGGAAAAAAAAATATTCTTCTTTAATATACCGTAAAAGTGAGGTTAAAACTATGCTAAACGATTAGTACGTCGAAAAACTATCTTAATATCTGGTTTTATACTACGATCTAATTAATACTTGGCGTTAAAAACCTTCGTGACAGCTCGTTTAACAGGAAGAGTTAACGAAGTGTGTATATTAGAATTAAAAGTAATAGATACACGTTCTCTCGAAGAGGCCCTAGATATGCGTCACGCTCGATGTCTCTAGCTTAACTGTCGATTGTTATGTTTTCCTATCCTCCAGTCGAGTTTACGCAACGTACCTATGTATGTATATAAACATGCATATATATATATATATATATATATATATATACACATGCGCGGACGCACACATACATGTAAACCAAGTTTGCTCGCTTTCTTGTCATTATCATAAATATCGATCGAGCTCATTTCTTCGTATTATTGATTATATAAATAAAAATCTAAACAAAGCAAAAATTGTTTCATTTCGAATCATTTTGTAATACACAGACGCGCACACACACACACTTTTTTATTTATAAAAGTATATTGTATGTACTATGTTCAAATTCTTTTTCTCTTCTCTTTTTTATTTTTAATCAAATGAATTTTATTGAAATAACGCGAATTCTTTACTTTCGACATTTCGTTTTATCTACAATTTCAAACTTGTTAAAACAATATCGTGAAAGAGAGAAAGAGAGAGAGATTTTAAATTATAGTGGGAAAAAAAGGAGTCACTTAGATGTATGAAATGAACAACAAATCGATGATCACTACTCGATAATTTCAAAAAAGTTTCAATTAGCCGAATTATATCTGTTAACTTTTACTTTTTAATTTTTTCGAATATTGAATGAATTGTTCATTCATATCAAAAGGTCACAAGATCTTCTAAATACAATTTATACTTAATATACAATAGTATAATTATATACTAATATAACTAATCCCGTAACCTTAATATTATATATAACTTTTGATATAAATTGTCAAAAGAAAAGTTAAGTTATTGAGTATCAAATAGAAATAGTTAGAACGAGTAGAGAAAGATCGATTGTTCTCTTTTTTTTTTTTTTTATAAAAAGAGAAAGAGAGAGAGAGAGAGAGAGAGAGTTTAGTTATTAGTAATAATAATTGAATTAATAAAAAGTGTATATAAATATAACGATATATTTTTATAACTTAATGAAAGTTATTATATTTTATTATTATGCATTTAATGAAAAAGTTTACACTAAATTAAGTATAAATTACGTCATATCTCATTTTTTTTTTTTTTAAAGACACAACACTTTCAAAATAAACGGTCCATATATAGAACTATTTTTGTAATATGACATATCATTAATAACATGAAAATTATAACTCCAACGATGATACTACGGATTCGATTATGTCGGTTAAAGAAAAAAAAAAAAAAAAAGAAAAGAAAAGAAAGACAAATAAATAAATAACGATTAAAGAAAAAGAAAAAAAGAGAAAAGAAAAGAAAAGAAAAAGAAGAAGAAGAAAATTAGAACGATAAGATCGATCTCTCCTGATCTCATTCCCAACCCTTTACCCAACTCTCGATTTACGAATTACACCGACATTATTCTCGGTAGTCGTTTCTCTAGTCGTACTGAGAAACAGAGACGATGAAAGAGATAGAGAGAGAGAAAGAGAAAGAGAGAGAGAGAGAGAGAGAGAGAGAGAGAGAGAGAGAGAGAGAGAGAAGATGGAGAAGAAGAATAAGGAGAAGGAGCAGTAGGAGGAGGAGGATGAGGAGGAGGAGGAGGAGGAGGAGGAGGAGGAGGAGGAGGAGGAGGAAGAGGAAGACAGAAGAGGTGGTGTTCGAGCTCTTGCGCAGCGCGATGGTTGCATTATGTGGCGATGGCTTTCCATGGCATTCAACTAATTCCAGGCTCGAAACGTTCCATTAAAGATTCAGCATGTAATTGCGTACGATCGTAGAGATCGCCCCTTCTCCCTCACCCTTACCCTCACCCTCACTCTCACCCTCTCTCTCTCTCTCTCTCTCTTTCGCTACCACTACATCTCTCTCTCTCTCTCTCTCTCACTCTCTCTCTCTTTCTCTCTCTCTCTCTCCTTCCTCTACTCTACCTCTGATACTTCTCGAGCAACTTCACTCGAGAAAGAGAGATCTTCTTCTTCGTCTTCGCCTCCTTCTTCTTCTTCTTCTTCGCTATAGTCCAACTGCAGACTCGGGGAATCATCATCGAACCGAATGATCGCGCGTAACCGTCGTACGTGAGGCAATCAAAGGACTGCGTGCCTGCCGGAAAATCTGCCCTAATGACCGCTCAGACTGCCCACCTGGTGGTCCCTATGATACCCTCAAACGACACTCCTGGTATATCTATATCCATATCCTTTTCTTTCTTTCTTTCTTTTTTTTCATATTATTTCTCTTTTCTCTTTCTTTTTTTCTTTTTTATTACATCTCACAATTTTATATTCGGTAAATTCGATAAAAAATCATAGAAAACCTTTTCGTTTATTTATCCTCGGGTTTTTATCGAATTAACAATTTGTGTCGTGATTTCCAAAGTAATAATAATAATAATAATAATAATAATAATAATAATAATAATAATAATAATAATATATACTATTATTATTACTTTGGCATATATATATATTATATACATATATGAAGAACAAATAGGAAAAAAAACGAACGCACGATTGATGCAGAAGAATAATTACTACTTTACCGTACTGTTTCTATTACGTCCGACCCTGCGGCATAAAGGAACCTCCCCAAAAACGATAACAGAAATAAATTTGATCACCCATGTAGCCCACGGTCTTAGTCGAAATATTATTTCAATAATTATATATCGTTCCAAATGTTTATTATTTTCATTATTATTATTATTATTATTATTATTATTATTATTATTATTATTATTATTATTATTATTATTATTATTATTATTATTGTTATCATTATTATCGTTCTCTTTAATATTGAACATTTTCTCTTATATTTTATTTTAACTTTAATATCATCGTAATCCACTTTTCACTTTGATTATCGAAAATATATTTACTACAATCACTATACTCATCTATTATAAATAGATATATCTATCTATACTTTTCACTCCTCTCTCTCTCTCTCTCTCTCTCTCTCTCTCTCTCTCTCTCTCTTTCTCTTTCTCTCTCTTTATTCTATTTCAAAATTTTATATTAAAAGTCCGAAAAACCAAAATAAATTTTTCATCCAATATTCTTAATGATTATTACGATTATTTTATTTTAACTATATCTATGTTATTTATCTGTGTTTATTTTTGTGTTAATATCATTGTAATTTATTTAACGGTTTCATTGCAAAAATAATATTGCACAAATCAATAAACTCATATCTTTTAATAACTATCCATATTCCTCTCTCTCTCTCTCTCTCTCTCTCTCTCTCTCTCTCTCTCTCTCTCTCTCTCTCTCTCTCTCTCTCTCTCTCTCTCTCTCTCTCTTTCTTTATTTTATTAAAAAACTCTATAACTAAAATCCGAAGAACTAAAACATTTGATCTATTATTCATTATTACTACGTCATCATTTTATTTGACTATTTGAAATGTTACTTTCTAATTTCTTACCTTAATAACATCAATATTACCGATCTTAACGTTTTGATATTAAAAACTATCGTAATTTATTTAACACGTTGACTGCTAAAATAATTTCTCCACGAATCGATACACTCGACTATTATTATATACATTCGTAAATTTTTAAACGTAAGAGATGAAATAAAGAATTCATCTATATATATATAATACATTACTTTTACATTAGAAATTTATCCTAATCAAAAGGAGGATCGTAAAAATGTTTTTTTTTTTAAATGATGTCTGCAAAATTGAGTATCTATAAATAATATTGTATTAGTAATTTTACATCGATTGCCACTTAATACTGATCTGTTATTATGTAAATTTAATTGTTACATAACAAATAAAAAAAAAAAAAGAAAATAATTTTTTTACACGCCCGAAACTTTTGTAATTTAAAACGTGTCAAAAATTTCTTTCTTAACATTTAAGAGATTAAAACCATATTTTCTCTCTCTCTCTCTCTCCCTCTCTCTCTCTCTCTCTCTCTCTATATATATATATATATATATATATATATATATATATATCTTTTTCTATCAAACGTCTAATCCAAAATGAAAAAATAATGTCAGCGAATGTTCCTATTGGTGTCTTTCGTGATTTGAACATGATTTAACGTAGCATTAATCGTCGAGAGAAATTTCGGAATTTCGTCGAGTGCTTAATATGAATGAACGTACCCGACGATTTCTCCCTCGTACGAATTAGATTCGATCGTATGAATCATTAATGTAGCGATTAGTTTTAGATCGATGCTAACGATGATGACGAAAGGGATGCAGCAAAATTTATGGTAGAAATGTTATTTCTATTCGTATTTAAAATTGGAAATTTGCTACTTAATTCTCTCTCTCTCTCTCTCTCTCTCTCTCTCTCTCTCTCTCTCTCTCTCTCTCTCTCTCTCTCTCTCTCTCTCTCAAACTTGAAATATAATTTTCTGAATTTTGATCGATCCCCAAATAAATTTTAAAACCTTGAAACGTTTAAAATTAAATAAGACTAATTCAATATCGAAACGTCGAAATAGACGCCACGAATCAAAATTTCAACGCGAGCCGACTTCTATTTTAATATCTTTTCCCCTTGAAAAAGTAACGCAGAATCTATTAGGAAAAAAAAAAAAAAGACAAGCAACCCCCGTCGTACATATCGAAGTTTTCTAATTCATAATTCTTTAGGCGCATCGAGGGTATGATGATTTATTTTCACGCCTGCAACGTTATCGGAAAATAGCCGAGTAAAGTCGATGGTATCAACGAGATTACGGGGCCTGGTCCGTGACATCGATACATTAATCGTAGAGTTACCTACGTTCTTCCCTTCTTCGGTTTAAAAGGCAATTCGTCGATCGCGTGCTCCTCGTTTTCATAGATCATCGTATACATGTATGTGTATCTATATAAATAGGTATGTATGTATATATATAATACACACAAACACACACACATATACATATACACATATGGATATATGCACCAAAGTTAAATCCACTCTCTAAGGAGAAAAGAAAAACAATGTGATTCTATATAAAGTTCCGATTTTCTATTTCTAATTCTAATAAAATAATATGACAATATATTTATATATATATATATATATATATATATATATATTATTATTATTATTAAAATTAAATTAAAGGAATATATATATATATATATATATATATATATATATATCAAGGATGAAATTTGTAGTTAATAATGCCTAATTGTCTTTTTTTCTAGAAATTTCATCCTTGACGACCTAATATACGTATAATTAAATGCAGGTAATAACAATAATAATGAATGTATATTAATAATGAAGTAATATTACGATACAAAAAAACGGGATGTCGGATAAGTTATCGAAAGTACAGAAACGTCAAGAAGCTCGCTATTCTCCGATTCGCTTGTACGAGAAAGTACGACAATGTTTTCCCTTTTGCCAAGCAAGGTAGCTAAGAAATATATATATCCGTCGGACAAAGTCGGCATCATTTATAGTCATAGACAGCATTTAAGTCGTTCAAACAGAACGAAGAATATGTCGGCAAAGACCGTAGTCGGTGTAGCTTCTCTTCACGCTAAAGACATACGACTCTAGTCGTGGATCGTTGGAAAACTAATTTATACATTCGGTTTATAGTCCTTCCCTGGTAGTAAAGGGTTGCTACCGATCGTATACGCGTGCACGTATGTGTACGTGCGGGTGTGCGCGTGTGTTAACTTATGTGTATGCGCGCATATCCGTGTAAGACAATCCTTGCCGACACCAGATGTTCTAACGTTGAGAAGGGTCTCTCTCTCTCTCTCTCTCTCTCTCTCTCTCTCTCTCTCTCTCTCTCTCTCTCTCTCTCTCTCTCTCTCTCTCTCTATCTATCTATCTATCTATCTTTTTCTTTCTTATTCGTAGTATTACTCTATTTCTCTCTTGTGTATAGACCAATATAAGGGCTTATTCTATAACGTACAATTAAGGGTGGACATTGTAACGCTAAGTGAACTACCACCACCGGCTTAGAACCCTCACGCTTTGACATGGGGGAACTCTGTTTTTTTCAAAATCTAATAAATCTACTATGGGGTTGTGTCGAGAAGTATATTCGAGGACTCTACACTGACGTTAAACCGATCAAAATTTTACTCTTATGTATAATATACGCATACATTTTACTCACATATTACATATACACACACGTATATATATATATATATACGTATATATATATACGTATATATATATATATATATATACGTATATATATATATATATATATATATATATATATCTTCTTTTCTATCTTTTCTTTTTAATTGAATTGAAGATACTATAACTTTGAAACTTATTCAATAAATTTTATCGAATAGCTTCGTCAAAATTCACGGCACGCTCTCCCTCCCTCCCTCCCTCTCTCTCTCTCTCTCTCTCACACACACACACACACACACACTCTCTCTCCCTCTTTATCTATCCATCTCTCTCTCTCTTTTAATTTTTTTTTTTCATTTTACACTGGTATTATTCAGAAGATCGGAATGCAGGTACAGTTATGGTTACCAGTAACATAGAGCTCTTGCCTGACAATACTGACGACTTCTTTCTGCCTCCCTCCCTCCCTCCCTCTCCCTCTCTCTCTATCTCTCACTCCTTTTTTCTCTTTCATTCTTTTCCACTCCTCCGCGATTTTCTTTATATCCTCTTCGGCACTTCTCTCTCTCTCTCTCTCTCTCTCTCTCTCTCTCTCTCTCTCTCTCTCTCTCTCTCTCTCTCTCTCTCTCTCTCCACCCCCTTCTATATCCCATGTATTCTATACGTGTCTTTAACCTCATAGCCTCGTCTTCGTCTTATTCTTCGGTGGCTGCGGTACGTTAAGTATGTACGCGCGTACAGGCCGAGTTCACTCGCGGAACGTACTTACCTACGTCGTCGGTAGGTAGACCTCGAACGACACACAATCGATAACGTCGTCACGATCGCGAAGAGACACGCACGCTTCTCTGTCCCTTTATGTTAATGACCACTTAATATTCAACCTGCGATCGCTTCCTCTTTTTCTACTTATCGCTTAATCTCTATCTCTATCTCTTTCTCTCTCTCTCTCTCTCTCTCTCTCTCTCTCTCTCTCTCTCTCTCTCTCTCTCTATCCCTATCTTTATCTTTCTTTCTTGTAACAAGCTGCTTCACATTACACGGGGAAATTAATTTTTCTTCGGACGAGATACAAGCGGCAAAACTTTAAAGAGCACTTATCTCTCTCTATCTCTATCTCTTTCTCTCTCTTTCTCTCTCTCTCTCTCTCTCTCTCTCTCTCTCTCTCTCTCTCCTATCTCTCCTTCTATTTTTTTGTTTGTTTGTATGAAGAAAGATCGACGTGTCGAGGATTTCTTAAAGGATTCTTTTTGATTTCTTATCTTTCATTCTTTCATCTCTCTCTTTCTCAACTTTTCTTTTTCTCAT
>OU964976.1:2038546-2056046 GCA_918808275.2 Dolichovespula sylvestris
CCAATGTGGGGATCGACTGAACAACCCCTTGATTATGAACGCACCTTTATGAAGAAAGTATACGGCAAAGTCGGGAGAACGGAGCGGTAGGGAAGAGTAGAAAAGTGGGGATGAAAAAAGGGGAAGGAGAGAGAGAGAGAGAGAGAGAGAGAGAAACGTAGCGAGTAAAAGAAGAGGAGTAGGGAGGTCGAGGGTCGGTCGTCCCGAAGATGGCGTCGGCAGTGTACGCGACGCTTCGCGTCGAGGACGAGAGAGGCACAAGGACGGTGGCGAACGAAAGATATTCGATTTGTGTGTTTCGTGATTTCGAATATTAGGATATTACGTGGTAGATCGTCATTAATAGAAGAGGAAAAATAATTGGAAGAATTCGAGACGTGTGTCGAGGGCAACTCTCGTCTTTTAAACCCTTGTACACGTTAAATGGGCCAATCCGGTGACGGCTACGTCCTATTGCACATCTCTCTTTATCGTACATATAAATGCATATACCCTAACGTACATGTATACGTATATAGGCATACATAAGCATACATAGATATATATATATATATATATATATATATATATATATATACGTACGTATATAAATACACATATTATATACATACACAGACATATATATATATATATATAGATATATATACACGCATATACAAATCGAGGTCCGTTCTACCCCATCTCGAGTGACAGGCGGCCGCTTACGTAACGGATTATTCTCGCTATGATAACGATACTCCAGGCGCGAATACGAAACGACAGAAACGATCCTTCGTACGACGGGTTATTCGCGGCGCTGCTTGCGACCCTGCCAGAAATACGTCGTGACTGACCCGAATAATCATCTCCTCCTCATCCTCCTCTTCCTCTTCTTCCTACTCCTCCGCCACTCTCTTCCTATCCAATACTTCCACCTCGTTCCTTCTTTACGTAGTCCACGACGTCGTCGCCGACGTCGTCTCGTCCACCTACTCTTCTTTTAATATATCTATATATCCATATATATATATATATATATATATATTTATATTATATATATATATATATATTTATATTATATATATATATATGCATATGCATATATCGTTACCTCTGTGGCGTCTGTGAAAGCGTCCCGCCGGGATTCCTTCCTCTCGTTTACCGCAACGATTACAGACCGACCTACAAATATATACGGAAAGGAAAGGAAATTATGACAGCTGCTCTCGTCATGGAAAACGTTAACTGGGATCCCGGTGAGTTGTCTCGAAAGATAACCCTGTATCTCTTCTCTATCTTTCTCTCTCTCCCTCTCCCTCTCGTTCTCTGTGTTTTCATCCCTTTGAACGCACGAGTAACTCTGTGTCTTTCTGTCTCTCTCTTTCTCTCTCTATTTCACAAACACACTCGCTCGGTGTACTCGTGTATACACGCAAAAAACAGTGTTAGGTATATAAGAGAATAAATAAATCTATTTATATAGACATATAAAACGATTCGTTCGTTTAAGTGGCAAAACGAATGTTTGTTTTTTTTTTTTGTTTCTTACGAGAGAAAAAAAGGAGTAGAGAAAGAGTAAATAATCAAGAAAAAAAGACAAGAAAAGAGAGGAAAAATAAACAACAACCGCAACTCGGAATTTAAGAAAAAAAAAAAAAAGGAAGATCTTTGACAAAACGTGTGACGTTAATTCATCGACCCGTGTCCGTCCACTCGCCACGAAAATATATTGTCTGACGTAAACCGAGTGTTTTACTCTCTAATGTAGTTGCAAGATTCTCGCGTGCCAAAACGTCGCGTGGGTTCCTTTGAGATATATGCCGGTGTATAGATAGACACAGATAGAAAACGTTCTAGAAAACTGATTACGTTGGTATGTTCGTCCAGTGTTTTCCTTCCTTTTCCCTCGCCCCACCTCTCCTCAACCGACCCACCCTCTGTCTTTTTTTCTTTCTTTTTTATTTTCTCTTTTTCCTCCTCCTCCTCCTCCTCTTCTTCTTTTTTCTTCTTCTTTATCTTTTATCTTCTTCCTTTCATTCGAATATAAGTTCAATCTCTATACGTTCCTACTTTCAGCATTGTCGAAACTTCTCAATTCTCTGAGGGAAAACAAATCGGAAATACCAAGCTGTACCGAGGAGGAGTTCGGTTTTCTCAGCGAGCTATTACAGTCGAAGGAGTTGAACGCCTTGGTAACCGTTCACAATAAGATCTTAAACAATGTCAAGGACGATAAGTTCTTTCCCGTGTTATCAAACTCGATGGACATTGATATCGAGGTCCTCGACTTATTGTCCACGAAAACACACGTCTCGGAAGAGTATAAAGAACTTTTTCATCTTTTGCAAAAACCACATATGCAGGTGAGATATCGTTTTTGTAATTGTAAAAAGATTGAACTCGTTAAGTAATATTTTTATACGTACATATGTATGTATATGTGTGTATGCGTGTGTGTGTATGTACAGGGTTTACTCTGTGCACACGATGCCGTTGCCCAAAAGGATTACTATCCCAGATTACCTGAGATTCCATTGGAAGTCGACGAGGATGAAGAGACGGTGAAGATCGTACAGCTGGTCAAGTCGAACGAGCCCCTGGTACGTCGGATCGATCTAACGATCGGATACTTGAATTAGATTTTGCCCTACACCTATTCCACTTGATTAACCCTTGAAAACGAGAAAATTCCGGGAAGCTTTAATCGTTGATCGCCGGCAATAACGTTATAAGACGTAAATAATAAAACTGACGTGGGTTAGGAGACCCGGTTAGATGGGATTGAGGGTCGAAGTTGATAGGAAGGCTAAGGGCAGGGCAGGGTGAGGGGGTAAACCGGGAAAATAATAATAATAATAATAATAATAATAATAATAATAATAATAAAGGAGAAGTAAAAAGTTAGGAACGTTGAACAAAAAACTTTTAGAAGTAGCCTATAATCGAACGCGTATTCTCCTAACGCTATTATCTCGGGTTGTTTTTAATTATCGTTTACTTGCATGCGATTTCTCTTTGATGACATCGTCGTAATATCCTTTTTTCTTTCTCTCTCTCTCTCTCTCTCTCTCTCTCTCTCTCTCTCTCTCTCTTTCTACCTATCTCTTTCTTCAAAGCACCGTTCTTCGGTAGAATAATACCGTAAGACGAAAGAAAATAAACAATGTCTACTAATTTCTAAAGCATAACGAAAATTCCTCCTCGTGTTGTTTGCGCTTGCTCTGTGACAACAAAAAAAAAAAAAACAAAAAAAAAACAAAAAAAGAGCAAAAAATTCTTCTCTCAAGTAATCACGTATTTCTTTCATCGTCAAACTTGCTTCGAAGTGCGGCGCCGGGGTCGAACCGATCGTGGTAAGTTCGCCTTTTGACTACCCGTAGAGATAGATAAGAAAAAAAAAAATAAAAATAAAAAGAAAGAAAGAAAACATATATATATATATATATATATATATATATATATATATATGTATGTATGTATGTATCCTACGGGTATGATAAAAATTTCTTTCTTCAAAAGTTCCATCGATTTTTTTTTTTTTTAATAATCTAAACATCGTTGCACTTACACACCAGTCTGCTGGCTGCCGTTCATTTCTTTCGCATTCTTTTTTAGAACGCCTTCGTCGTTTGGCCTTCTTGCAATATATTATCGCGAATTTCATTACTAAAAATGGCTGCGTTTGCTGAATCGACGATTCAATAGAGACGAAGCGAGTTTTTATTATGTGTGTCCATTCTTTTCTTATACGTTTACGCAACCACCATACCTTCTCCAACCTAACCACACTACTCCCACTCGCCACCCTTAATTATCTTTTTGGATCCCCTTTTTCTTTTTATGCCCATTTTGTTTTATCGATTAGCCTTGCCTGTATGTCTGTCATTGTTAAAATATATATATACATATATATATACCTCGCCTTTGCCAGCTGTATAACCTATTTGTTACTTTTGTTACTTTCTCTCTCTCTCTCTCTCTCTCTCTCTCTCTCTCTCTCTCTCTCTCTCGCTCATTCTCTTTTTTGTTCTTTTTCTTTTTTCCTTTCTCATTTTGTTGTTCCTCATTTTTTTTTTAATTGTTTTGCATTAGAGTATACGTATGATTTGTTTCAGCTTGTAAATAAAACAATTTCTCTATAACCTTTGTACGTTGTGTTATTGTCCCGCATGTCCATAGTTAATAGTTAAAATTAGTATAATCTTTAATTTTTTAATTCTCGAAGCGAGAAAAGAATAGAAGTATTCTTTCTTGTTTTGAGAAACTTATTTAAGTATATACATACGTACACATATACATACATACATACGTATGTAACGTAATGTATAAAAGGCGAAAATAAATCGAGCTTCGAACGTGATCCTTCTCTCTCTCTCTCTCTCTCTCTCTCTCTCTCTGTCTCGTCGTTCGACGATCATAACATTGAAATGTCAAAGGAGGGAAGAAATTTATGAAAAGAAGAAAAAAAGTAAAGTAAAAAATAATAATAAAAAAAGGAAAGAAAATGAAGATCGGAAGAAAGGACGCGAAGGTTTCACGTTTTTCGATCACTCGTTTGTTTTTCACTGTTTCTTTTTTTTCTGTTTATTTATTTATTTTTGTTTTCAATTATTTTTCGTTTTCATTTATTTTCTTTATTCTTTTAAAACGGTGTCAAGCCTTCGAGAGAGGACTTTTCTTGTGTTTCTTCTTTTCGTTCTTTTTCTTTTTTTGAATCTTTTTTTTTTTTTTTTTTTTTTTTTTTTAAAGAACAACGAAAAAGTGCACTTCCTAGCACACGCGCACGATTCGACAAAATGAAAACATTAGTTTGTACCTTGAAAATAGGGAGCGACCATAAAGACCTGCGAGGTAACTGGGAAGATCGTGATCGCACGAATAATGCATGGTGGTGCAGCCGACAGATCTGGCCTTATTCATGTTGGGGATGAAGTTTGCGAGGTGAATGGTATCAGCGTTGAAGGGAAGACACCAAATTGCGTCCTTAAAATCCTGGTAGGTTTTAAGATCGTATTTAGTTTACTAACCTTCGTTCATTAAACTTGAAATTATTTTATTCTATCGTTAGAACCAAAATTTATACTCCTTAAAAGTATCTAGGAACAAAAAAAAAAGAGAGATATTTAACTGAATGCATAAAGAAAATATTAAAATAAAAGAATCTATATATATATATATATATACACATTTATTATATGTATATGTATTTCGTTAAATGTAAAGTAAATATTAAGAAAATAAAAAAGGATATTTAACTCGATGCATAAAGAAAATTTGTTAAAATAAGAAAATACGTATATATAACTCGTTATAAATCAAATATTAAAAATATTTATTATATGTATATATGAATTTCGTTCAATGTAAAGCAAATATTATGAAAACAAGAAAGAGAATGATTAATTCAATGCAGAGCTAAATATCTTTTTGAAAGGAAATTTTGGCGCTAGTCTCGTCCAATCTCTCGAAGTTAATTTTAAAGTGCAAAAATAAAAAAGAAAGAAAATAAAAAAAAAACGGGACCATTAGTATTTATAAAAAATATATTGAGCCTTTGACGAATGTCTTTCAGCAAAATTCGGAAGGTACGATAACGTTCAAGATCGTACCGGCTGACAGCAAAGGTGGAATTCGAGAAAGCAAGGTAAACGACAAAACTCATAAAACTAACGACGATGCGCGATAGGGGTGGGGGGGGGGGGGAAAGAAAAGGGGAAAAAACCACGACGATAATGTGATCCGATCTAACGTAGGTACGAGTGAGAGCACATTTTTCGTATAAGGCATCGGAAGATCCTTATATACCGTGTAAGGAAGCAGGATTAGATTTCGTGAAAGGTGACGTCCTGCACATCGTTAGCCAGGACGATGCATATTGGTAAACGATAAACATATATTAACGATAATTCCTCGATGTAGATACAATTGATATGAACATTTTATTAAGGACCAAATAAACTAACGTGACATTGAATCAGGTGGCAAGCAAGGAGAGAAGGCGATCGAAATATGAGAGCGGGTTTGATCCCCAGTAGAGCACTTCAGGAACGTAGGATCATTCTCGAGAGACAACAAAAGGATAAAACCGACGATGACAATATAAGTGAGTTGATTCCTTCACGAGTTTTCCCATCGCATTTTCCTTCTTTTCCCTTTTCTTTTCTTTTTCTCTTTTTCCCTTTCGCCTAATTTTTGTTTGTGTTTGTCTGTTCGTCCGTCCGTTCGTTTGTTCGTTTGATTGTTTGTTTGTTTGTTGATTGGTTTGTTCGTTTTGTTTTTTTATTCTTTTATTATTATTATCATCATCATCATTATTATTATTATTATTTTTATTATTATTATTACTATTATCATCATCACAACAACGTCATTCTCATTCACATATTATTCTTATCTCGTGTCAATTCGTCTCGTGTCTCGCAAAGTGCTTTTTTTTTTTTTTTTTTTTTTTTTTATTAAATCTTCAAACGCGAAACGACATAACGCTCGAAATATATCGCAAACGAATCGGATTTTCAGAGCAGACGTATTTTAGATCAGGTTAGTGGGAAAGAATGAAAAAGAAAGAACCTTTCTACGATACAACAAGACCCGATGAATTTTATAAGTCAATCGTCGTCTATTTTTAACAACGTAAGAGGGAGACTCTCGAACGAGAGGGATCGATCGATCCCTCTTTATCTCTTTCTCCCTCTCTCTCTTTCACTGTGATAAAACGTGCTGAGTCCTTTATTGTTAGAGTCCTTCGGAGGGATATTAACTGCTAACAAATTTATCACCCGGATAAACCTTCAAAACGATTCGAGACTACGAGATATCTGGTTTTGCCTCGAAATAAGAGGATAGATAAGGGTGCGCGCTGCTCTGACAATCTTATATCTAACATCTCTCATAACGTTACCCCTAATGCTTTGCTAATAAAGAGAAAACTTATTCGAAGTAGGCACGAGCACATGGAGAGAACGAAACGAAGAAAATAAAGGAAAAAGGGAGAAAAGAAAAAGAAAAAGAAAAAGCAAAAAAAAACATAAAAGAGAGAGAAATCCGATAAGAAGAGAAATTACGAAAGAAAAAAAAAAAATAGAAGGAAAGGAAAAGGAGGAAAAAATAAAAGGGAAAATAAAGAAAAAAAAAAATAAATTCCCAAAATCTCCTCTTCGCTTAAATACACACACACACACACACACACACATACACACACACATAGTTATTTTGTTAACGGATGACGGCCTGACGGCTTAACCGTCGGTTAGGCTTGTGTTCTGTTCCAGTGCCTTTGCCTGCATTGTGCCCCCGTCCCAGTACCTCTTTGCACGCCTCGCCTACAAAGTGCAACTTGCAGGGAATAAAAACTAAAAAAATCATGTATGACGCTGCAGAAAACGACGACTTCGATCGGGAAGAGGTACCGACTTACGAAGAGGTCGCCAAGCTATATCCAAGGCCGGGTCTCTACAGACCCGTTGTTCTTATTGGACCACCCGGTGTCGGAAGAAACGAACTCAAGAGGAGGCTGATGGTTACCGATCCTGACAAGTACAAGACTCCTGTGCCCTGTGAGTCCTAATAGAAACTTGGTTGTTCCTTGGAGGGAGGGAGGGAGGGAGGGGGGGGGAGAAAAAAGAAAAAGAAAAGAAGAAAAAAATAACGTAACGAGTGACACTCGTCCCTTGGGTTGTGAGAGGGAGGGGGGTTACTGGGACAAAGCAATGAGAGGACGAGTGCCAACTGAACGCGATAAACTCTGTCGAATCACACAACAATAACCGAGGAATGGTGAAACGCGAAACGAATTTCAGGAATGATGTCGGATTACGTATTCGTAAGCGCTAAATGATATACCATGTTTCTCGTGGCATCATATTTTTCGCTTAGTAATAGAAACGCTTTTTAGCTCTTAAACGAAGGATCTTTGAGGACGATCCAACGTTAAACGGATAACGCGAGGAACGAATTTTCTTTGATTTTTTTCTTCTTCTTTTGATCTTTTCTTTTTTATTTATTTATTTATTTATTTTTTTTCTTTTTTTTATTTTCTCTCTTCCTTCCTCAGACACCTCGAGACCACCGAGACCGGGCGAGATAGACGGGAAGGAGTATCACTTCGTTACTCGTGAAAAAATGGAAGAGGAGATTGAAACTGGCAAATTCATCGAGTTCGGCGAATACAAAGGGAATCTATATGGTACCAGCGCGGAGAGCGTTAGCTCGCTGATCAATGCAGGATACGTTTGCTTGTTAAATCCCCATTACCAGGCACTCAAAATGCTTAGAACGCCGCAGTCAAAGCCATACGTGATTTATATCAAACCCCCTAGATTCGAGATACTGAAGGAGACAAGGAACGATAACAGAGCCAGGTCCACGTTCGACGAGAGCAACTCGCGGGGCTTCACGGTACGTATATCGATTTAAATTTCATCATCTCGTCCTTTTACTCGTCCAATAAAATTATTTTCTCAACGAATTCGTAACCCTTTTCCCACCCCCTTGTTTTCTTTTTTTTTTTTTTGTTTTTATTTTTCATTTTTTCAATCATTCACCCCGTTTACAGGACGAGGAATTCAACGAGATACTTCACAGTGCTGCCAGGATAGAATTCCTTTATTCTCATCTATTCGACGAAGTCATCGTCAACGCTGATCTCTCGATAGCTTTTGAACAATTAGTCAACGCAGTTCACAGAGTCGAATCCGAACCACTTTGGGTTCCAGCTTCTTGGGTGCAATGAATCCCAATTATCTCGTATCACGTCGAGTATAATCTACACGTACGGGATATACGGAAATTAAGATAACGCGTACGAACACAAAAGGAAGAGAGAGAGAGAGAGAGAGAGAGAGAGAGAGAGAGAGAGAGAGAGAGAGAGAGAGAGAGAGAGAGAGCGAAAACTAAACAAAAAAAAATGAAGTTAAAGAAAGAAAGAGAGAAAAAAAAGTGCTTATTATCGCTAAGTAAGAGAAAGGGCCAAATTGCTTTTCCCCTCGAGAAACGAAACGATGTTAATAATACTTCTAACTTTTTAGACTCTCCTTAATATCCCTACCGTAGTTTGTTTGATTACGAAGAAAACAATGCCTGAAAAGAAAAATAAAAAATATCTGTAAATTTGAAGGATCGAACAGTGGAAAAACGAGAAAAAAAAACAAAACAAAAAAAATGAAAAAAAAAAATAAAAAAAAAAATAAAAAAAATAAAAGGAAAAAAAAAACAAGAAAGTTCATGATGTTTTCATTATCGACGAATTATCCGAAAGACAATTTTGAAGTTACGATCGAAAGAAATTCTTTTATTATGCTTCCTAAATAGAAAGACAGGGGAACGGTCGTTTTATATATAATATGTATCTCTTGGAATACTCTTCTCGATTTCACGATTCTTTTCTCGTAGAGGAAAATACTGGCCGAGCGAAATGGCGAAATGGCGAATTGAAAATTGCAAACTGCGAATAGCGAATTGCGAATGGCTGTTTTTCGCGTCAACTTCCTACGACGTTACAAAGTTAAAATTTACAATTTAGAATGTTACATGCCTTTATACCCGTAGTTGAAAGAAAATTTGGTACGTCGCTAAGTTTGTGAACCTTTATCGATTAAATCGAATTATATATATATATATATATATATATATATATATATATATATATATGTATGTATACATATATAAAGGAGAGAAGAACACACAGACACGTTTCAAAAAAAACTCACACATAAACACACACATATACAGAAACACACGAATTTTCTATGCCTGCGCGAGGAACATGCACACGAACGTTCTCTTCGTTTCAATCAATCGTAAATAATGAGAGTAAAAGAAATAGAGAAAGGATGATATATATATATATATATATATATATATATATGGTTGTGTGTGTGTGTGTGTGTGTGTGTGTGTGTGTGTGTGTGTGGTGTGTAAATATACATATATATGGTTATATATGTATATATGTGTGTGTATATATATATATATATAATATATATATATATATATATATATATATATATATAGAGAGAGAGAGAGAGAGAGAGAGAGGGAGATAGAGAGAAAAGATAGAGAAGAAAGGACTATTAAAAGGAGAAAAAATGTTACCAAAGAAATGGAAGAGGAAGTAGTAGAAAAAAGAAAAAATTGCGAAGCAAGTGGGATGGAATCGAACGATCGACGGTCGAATAATAATTTTTCTCAGGTATGCTCGAATCGATTTGAAGTCGTTCGCCAACCCTAGTTTTTATTTTTTAATTCGATAATATTATAAGGAGGAAAGAGGACGAAATGAGGGAGAGAAAAGAGGATCTAAAACAAGAAAAAACAAAAAAAAACAAAACAAACTATGCGTAGAATTAGCGCCCTTACTGCCAAAGAGTATTTTCGTCGTATAACGGGTTACGACTGATCTCTTTTTCGTAACCACCGAGTCGAACGTGCGGATTGATTGATACGAATATGGCCGACGTTAGTCGTATTAATTAATTAATAGGACGACGGGTAGAGACGCATTATTTTTTTCTCAATAGCGTCTTATTATTATTATTATTATTATTATTATTATTATTATTATTATTATTATTATTATTATTATTATTATTACTATTGTTATTATTATTATTCGGTCGGCGGTTCATTGTTTCAATTTTTCGAACTCTGAGAGAGAGAGAGAGAGAGAGAGAGAGAGAGAGAGAGAGAGAGAGAGAGAGAGAAATATTGATTTATGTGTGTGCGTGTGTGAGAGAGAGAGATTGAGAGTCAATCGCAAAAAATTATTCGTACATAAGTCGCGATTATTCTCAATTTAATGTGCCCTACCACGAATGAAGAATTCGAATTATTCGCGCGCGTGTGTGTGTGTCTATATATATATGTGTGTGTATGTATATATATATATAAAGAATGTCCGTTCACAGATGTCGAGCAATTATCTCGCGATTCGTCGAAGACGCAAGAAAGTTTATTGTGAGAAATTTGCCATCGCTCTGAATCAGCTACAAATTTGATTTAAACGATCTTTTTTGTTCTTTATTCGTGACCTTTTAGAGTTACGAGAATCAACATTTTTTTTTACTTTTTCTTTTTATTTTATTTCGTTTTTTTTTTTTTTTATATATTTTATATTACATAGCATTCGTAATCAACATCATATCCAGTAAAAAATTGGTTAATGCACATCGTTCACGACATGATTCGGTATCCGTGTTGAAGTAATTAGTATTAAAAGTAAATTGATTTATTCGATCAATCGTGGATATAGAAATTATTTTGAAATAGATTATTTCGAACATTATAGAGCTTATCGTTTTCGACTCGTCGAAATAGACGCGATCGTTTCCAATTTCCAAACAATTGTATCAGTATATTCGTGAACGTAACTGTGAATTACATCGAAGTTACGAATATCTCTATCGTTTAATACATCAACGATCCATAGTGACCATGTCTTTCTACTAGACAAGATTTCGCTTGCAAGTGATCGCTGGTCTATAAATATTCAAAAAAAAAAAAGAAATTTATAAAGATAAAGATCCATTTTAAAAAGATCAAGAGAAACTACGTTGACTTTCGCAAATCCGTTAAAAGTTTTTTTTTTCTTTTTTTAAATACACCTCTTAAGCCTCGTAGAATCGTACTTTCACTTATCAAATTATCTCGTAATTTCTATCAATCGCGAGATATTTTCGCTCGCGGCTAATACTGCCTGTGGACGGACACTGCTATGTACATACATACATACCCACATACATACATACATACATATATATATATATATATATATATATATATATTACACACACACACACACACACACACACACACACACACACACACACATATATATATATATGAATTTATAGTTCTCGTTTTTTCTTCATTCTGTATCCATCGAATGTGCTCGTTTACCTTATTACTTCCACAGAAAGTGCGAATATTTCTTGGATCGACGCGCGATTTCTCATGTAAATATATATATATAGATATAGATATATATATATATATATATATATATATATATATATATATATATTTACTTCTGTACTTACGTTAACCTCTACCCCCATTGAACGCGCGAGAATTCCTTTCGACAAGATATAATGTATCACGTGACTCGAACGTTATTTCGGAAAGGGTGGAGCCAATCAGAGACAGAAAGAGAGAGAGAGAGAGAGAGAGATAGAAAGATAGAAAGAAAGAAAGAAAGAGAAAGAGACAGAAAACTCTCGTATGCCTTGGGATCAACGATTTTCTGAATGGTACCGTTTTTCTTCGTAAATTTGAAAAAAATAAAAAAGTAAAGAACGATTTATCAATTCTCAGAGAAACCGTATTATCGATGAACGGTTTTATTTGAAATGGGGGGTGGGGGGGAGGAAGGAAAAATGAAAAATTACGAGAGAAAGAGAAAAAAAGAAGAAGAAACAAATCGATCGATAACGAAAAAGAAAAGGAAAAAAAGAAAAAGACAAAGACAAATACGACGACGACGACGACGACGACGACGACGACGATGACGACGATAATAATAATATTAATATTAAAAATGACAAGAAAGGAAGAAAGAAATAAAAAACGCGCGTATAATTTTTGAACGGCCACCATTGCGTACGATCC
Source organism: Dolichovespula sylvestris (assembly GCA_918808275.2). Lineage (NCBI taxonomy): Eukaryota > Metazoa > Arthropoda > Insecta > Hymenoptera > Vespidae > Dolichovespula > Dolichovespula sylvestris. The sequence goes on from OU964976.1 coordinate 2,051,129, forward strand.
TTGATCCTGTTTGTTGTTATAATTGTTGCCAAATAAATAATCTACTTAGAATCTGCGACGTTGGTGAAAGAAAATGTCGCCCCTATCCCCTTACCCTCACCCCGCCCCTTGTCGCAATTATCGTATTTTCCGATCGGTCGGCATTTACCATAACGTTGCTATTTTTTCCATGATAAAAAAAAAGAACGAGATGCGCAGCGCGCGAGAGAGAGAGAGAGAGAGAGAGAGAGAGAGAGAGAGAGAGAAAGAGAAAGAAGACGATCTTGCGCCTATCGAGACTGCGCTGTAATTGAATTGACATTCTCGATGTAAACTCTATATGTTATCGAAATATAGCATTACACTTTTAAGTATAAACATTGTGTTAATATTTCTTCATTATCGAAAATAGTTTACTTTCTAATTCACCTACCTTCAACACTTGTTCCACCATTCCTATCAATGACGTTGCATTGAAGTAATGAACGCGTGTGCGAATATTATTCATAATGATTCGTAATAAAATTGAAATGATCGAATTTTTATTATTTTAACTTAATTTTATTTAAATTTAGTTTAACCTTCGATGATAAAGTTCTTACGTAATAATAATAATAATAATAATAATAATAATAATAATAATATATATATATATATATATATATATATATATATATGTTCGCATAATCGTAGTTCTCGTGATATTTCTTCCTCTTTCGCTTTATTTATTTAGATACGTATACAATTTTTCTTTCTTTTTTCTTTTTTCTTTCGCTTTATTTTTCTTCCCTATACATATATATATACATATATATGTATATGTATTAATACGTATGTCATTACATTTATGACGTAGAAATTATTCTGAAAGGTTTCGATAAGATTACATGCGAGACAGGACGAATATAAATCTGTTATAAAACATTACGTTAAGTCTTATGTAATAAAGAGATGTCGAGTCGCGATTAAAATCGTACGTGTAATGCGATTTTAATGGCTGATTTTAATTAAACATAATACACGTTTTCCTAGAACTTCATAAAAATTCATTGTATAACCTGGCCTTCGTGTACGCCTCAGTATGGATTATAATTTATATTTCATATTTAACATTTATAAATTTTTTCGATAAACCTCAACTACGGTTTCTTTCTATCTGATTGAGATAATTATCTTGATATCATCGAGCAAAACATTTAGAAATAAAATACTAATAATTCATTTTCTTCCATCTACATGAGTTTTACAATGAAAAGATCGTACGTACATACATTCTATTTATTAATTATATCTCTCATAGAATATCTGTTGTTTCTATTATTGGCACATGTGCAACGTCATTGTATTAAAATTTCAATAGATCTATGACGAATGAAATTTCCCAAGATCTAAAAGCTATTTCCATGACTTTCCACTCAATTTTTGTATGATTAATTGATCTAATAAAAAATCTTTTCGAGCGTTTTAAATGTATATAACTGTATGTATGTACGATGATTATTTGTTTCATGAAATTAATTCATTGTTACGATTTGTAACAATGAAAATTTGTAAAAATGTAGTATTTTACGATTAGATATAGATAGTGGTAACATTAATTACAAAATGTTTGTATAGAATTTAAGAAATTAAATGATTATTATAATCCGACCAGTTTAAGAGATGGCATTACTATCGATAATATCTTGATTTCACCAATATCAGGTTATGACCTTTGATAGCAATGAAACATAAGTGTATCATCAGTGATATCGTTATTTGAGGCAAATAGAGGTTACAGAATTAATCGCATTACAAAAGTAACATTTTCGTATTTACTAAATTAATAATTATGGCAGATACAGCGGGAAAGGTAAATATGATATTTTCGTAATACAGTAATTAATTTTCATTTTAATTTGCAAGTATTATAGGTTATTGTTTACTCAGATATTAATCAAGTTTCATTGAAACATAAGTTAAGAGAGTATTAAAATAGTTATTACGTACCGAAGGTTATTAAATGTAAAGCGGCAGTCGCATGGAAGGAAAAACAACCGTTATCCATAGAAGAGATTGAAGTAGCACCTCCGAAGGCGCATGAAGTACGGATTAAAATAATAGCCACTGCTTTGTGTCATACGGATGCCTATACTTTAAGCGGATTAGATTCCGAAGGTGTGTTTCCATGTATCCTTGGACACGAAGGCAGTGGTATCGTCGAGAGTGTTGGAGAAGGTGTAACCGAGTTCAAAGAAGGTACGCACTACGGTAAACTTTTAATCGACCTGATACATAGGCTCTTATTTCTTTTTATGTCTAGATTATACATGAAATTAAATATTTCTAGGCGATCATGTTATTCCCCTTTACATACCACAATGTAAAGAATGTAAGTTTTGTAAATCCCCTAAGACAAACTTATGTAGTAAAATCCGCGCTACTCAAGGTAAAGGTCTAATGCCAGATAGCACATCTCGTTTTACTTGCAAGGGACAATCAATCGCTCATTTTATGGGTTGTTCAACATTTTCTGAGTATACTGTGGTATCAGACATATCTCTGGCAAAGGTAACATTCATTATACGTTTCATTATACTATATCATATTTATATATGAATCTGTGCGATTCTATTACAAATATTTCTATAGATTGACAGTACAGCGCCATTGGAGAAAGTATGTTTATTGGGATGTGGTATACCTACTGGATATGGAGCTGTTCTTAACACTGCTAAAGTAGAACCTGGAAGTACATGTGCCATTTGGGGTCTTGGCGCTGTTGGATTAGCGGCAGCATTTGGCTGCAAAACTGCTGGAGCGTCACGTATTATCGGAATAGACGTTAATCCTGCTAAATTTGAACTAGGTAAATATATATATATATATATATATATATATTTTAAATACACTTTTTATTAAAGTAATCGGCTCTATTTATTTAAATAATTTATTATGTTTAAGCCAAAACGTTTGGATGTACCGAACTGATCAATCCCAAAGATTATGACAAACCTATTCAAGAAGTTTTGGTAGAACTCACCGACGGTGGACTAGATTACACGTTTGTTTGCGTTGGAAATGTTCAGACTATGGTGAGTATAAATTAATAAGCTTAAATGTTACATATTGTTTTAATGTAATCTCTTATAATATCGTTATTGTAGCGTGCTGCTTTAGAATCTTGTCATAAAGGATGGGGTATGTCTGTGATCATTGGTGTAGCTGCTGCTGGTGAAGAAATTAGTACCAGACCATTCCAGTTGGTAACTGGACGCGTTTGGACAGGTACTGCCTTTGGTGGTTGGAAGTCTAAAGAAAGTGTTCCCAAGTTGGTGAACGAGTACTTGTCTAAGAAATTACTTATAGATGAATTTATTACTCATAATTTACCATTCGAGAAAATAAATGAAGCCTTCGATCTTTTGCACTCTGGAGTTTGGTAAGTTCATAAAATATTTATCTGAAGCAATAGATATAAGAAGACTTTAATGATTTTACAATTAAATTTGGAAATTATTTATCTTTCAGCTTGAGAGCAGTTCTCAAATACTAAAAGTGGATATACGTATATATTTTTTTTTACAGCCTATATGTATTAATAATAGTTATTGAAAATTATTTTTCCATTATGGTTTGTAAGAATTTTATACATATACATAATATATATTTCATTAATATCATAGTAGTTTTTTTTTTTACTTTACGGGTGTCCGTCCTCCCTCCATTCCTCACCTGTTCCACTTTCAAAGAATTTTTTATTAAAAGAAATTAGGTATTAGCCGGCGAAAGGTAACGAATTTCTACAACAATCTTTATTCATAAAGAATTCTTACATTCACATTTACAATACTAACCAAGTGAGATATTATTTATGGTAAGTTCGAAAAGAAGTAAAAATTCTTTACGCTTCGATCAGGTGCATTACCTTAGAAAAATCATCATGGCAATAAGGGTCATTTAAGATGATTTTTTTTCTTTTTTTCCATTGTATATAATTAGGTATATACAATAATGCAAGACTCAGGTAAAACTATATAATTCTCGTTCCCTTTTTACGTTAATATTAATTGATCTAGGTCGATAGTACAATAATCGAGGCGGAATGTAAGTTGCGCACATAATAGCAGAGGAAAGAAGAGTATTTGTTAGTTCGCTTAGTGGACGATATATCTCTCTTAATCGATCGAATGGTGTTTTTATTTATAATATATGTGTCAATGTAATCGAAATTTTTTTTTCTTGACCAAAGATACACGCCATGTTCATTAAGAGATAGCAAATATTTTTCAAATGCATAACGAATTCATCGTTATATAATCAAATCAAATCAAATACAAGAATTATAAATTGTATCCCGTATATTACATTTTTAGTCGTCTTATAATGCAATAACATGCTTCATAAGCGACGATCATAAATAAATCAATATTAATACTTAATTGTGAATATAATTTGTGAATTAATCGTACGACTAAAGTATGTATATGAAAAATCTCAATAAAGCCATTAGTTGACAACTAGAGTGTGAAAAAGAAGAAGAAGAATAAGAAGAACAAAAAAAAAAGAGTAACAAGAAAGAGAAGTATATAAACGCTTGCTTTTTTAATAAATATGGCGAGTACAGAAGTTCTCTCAATTGAATTTCCCTTTAGCGGGATTGTTTAATATATATATATATATGTATAAATATATATATATATATATATATATATATATATATATATATATCAGTAGAGTGAAATGCTCTTCTAGGCTTTATAAACTTAATTATTACGTCCATTTCTAAATAGGACATGTGTTACTTGCATTGGCTATTTTACTACGTAAATTGCCTTCTAAATGCTAGGGGGGCATATTCACATAGTTCTCACACCGATATTTCCTTCTACAGATATTATATATATATATATATATATATATATATATATATATATATATATATATATGTTATTACATT
>OU964976.1:2066046-2088546 GCA_918808275.2 Dolichovespula sylvestris
ACATGTTACGAGTGAACAGTATTAAAGTATAAACGGATATAATCTGAAATAAAAGGAATACGTAGGAATGTACTAATAGAAATGAAAGTTAGAGATAGAGAGAAAGAGAGAGAGAGAGAGAGAGAGAGAGAGAGAGAGAGAGGGAGAGGGAAGAAAGGAAAAGTTATACGTACGTATCCTTTGTACATCTCACGAAATTCTATGTCACCAAGCGAATGCGAAACTGAATAACTATTAATTACCACAGAGTAGAGGAATAATTTAACGAACTTCCTTGGGTTCATTCTGAACTGATTCGAGAAGCTCGATTCAAAATACACGTCTGTTCTAACGTCTCTTTGTCTCCCTCCCTCCGTCCCTCCCTCTGCCTCTCTCTCTCTCTCTCTCTCTCTCTTTCGTTCGCAGAGTTTCTTCCCCTTTCCTTTTTGTTCTTTTTCTTCTTCTTTTTCTTCATCGTCTTCTTCTCTGCTGATCCTTTCGAAGCTCAGAAGCATCCGACCAACTTCATGGAAATGAGAAAACCGAATGGAGACGGACGAGCGCCGTTAGAAAACTTAAATTACTTATCCGTCAGCGGTGACCAAAAGTACGCGTTAGATTTTTATTCTTCGAAGGGAGAAGAATAAGGATAAAAATAAGAATAAGAGGAGGAGGAGGAGGAGGAGGAGGAGGAGGAAGAAGAAGAAGAAGAAGTGGAAGTAGAAAAAGTAGAAGAAAATATGAAAGAAAGATATTCTTCGAAAAATTGAAAAGTATCTGGACGAGAGACAGTTCCACTTTTTTTGTTCCTATCGATTTTATTTCCACAACTTTGCGTTTATTCTTTTTTCTTACCTTTTTTTTTCTTTCTCTCTATCTCTTTCTTACTTTCTTTTTTCATTATCGAAGATCGTTCGATTATTATCTATCGAAGAAAAGTGATTGATTCTTCGATTGGTATGAAAAAAAAAAAAAAAATAAAATAAATAAAAATAAAAATAACAAAAAAGAAAAAAGAAGAGAGACAAAAATAATATCAGATAGAGATTCCTACGTTGCCGAGCGCGCAATAAATTTCATTGAAGAAAAAAAAAAAATAAAAAAAGAAATAAAATAAAAAAACAAAATAAAGTAAAATAAAATAAGAGAATATAAAACAAAGTGAAAAATAAGAGAACGCAAAATAAAATACAATAAGAGAATAGCGATCATTATACTTGGACAATAACGTCAATCGAACGTTCTATAAATCATTTTGAATAATGCAGCTCGTTCTATTCGTACCCGATAGGTCGAGCATAAATATATAATGATCGAATGATTCGAAGCGTACCGAAGGAGAGAGAGAGAGAGAGAGAGAGAGAGAGAGAGAGAGAGAGAGAGAGAGAGATAGAGTGAACAAAGGAATCGAACAAATTCTACGTACTTTCTCCTTACTCGATTATCGCCATAGCCATTACCAACACTACCACCACGATTAGCACCATAGCCGACCACTCTCACCATCCATTACCCTTATTACCATTACCACTATACTAATCACGCAACACTATCTTGTAAGAAATACGATTATCGAAGCAATTAGCTGATCGAATCGATAGCAATTACCATACTTGACGAGAAAGAACATTGATGTGAATGATTAGATAATCTCTCTTTCTCTCTCTCTCTCTCTCTCTCTCTCTCTCTCTCTTTTTCTCTCATTGAAATTGTAATATGTTATAACCGTTTTTATTTCAACTGTCAGAAATGATCGATCAAAGATCCATCATAGTAAGCTTGTAACGGGTATCTATCGACAAATTAGTTCCCTCGGGAATCGAACAATCGAACGGGTATATACGGAGACGTATTACGTAAACGCACACACGCACACACACACGCCAAACATTCATGGCACTGAGAAATACGTCACGCTAATCGGTCAGAGTACGTGGGAAGTGTAAATGGAAATGGGAGTGAACGGTGGTGATAGTGACGGTGGTGGTGGTGATGGTGGTGGTAGGGGTGAAACATCTCTCTTTCTCCCTCTTTCCATCTCTTTCTCTCTTTAATGTTAGTACCACGAGAGCGATCTCGCGGAGATACCGGATTTGTCAATTTAATTAACAAGATCGTAGATTCGCAGGAACGTTCTATTCGTTTATGCAGGTGTGTATGCGTGTATGCGCGCGTACGTACGTACGTATGTGAGAGTGCATCGAGAGACATCGCACGCGCTCGTATGCATTTCGGACGCGTGTATTGCGATAATTGCGCGGCTTGCAGAAACGAATCGAAATAAATTAGTCCTGGTTTCCGCGTGGACTCGCTCGGTTACAAGCGAAAATCGCCCATTAAAATAATGTGCCAGTCAGTGAACCACCGGTCCAAGTCGATTAACGTTCTCTCCACGTTATTCCGCGAAATTCGTTTTGCGTTTGCGCGTGTGCGTGCGTCTGTGCGTTCGTGCGTGCATTTTGAAGAGGGGAAGAGATATTTTCAAAAATTGATCATTCCGATCAGTTTGATTAGTGATATATGTTCTCTCTCTCTCTCTCTCTCTCTCTCTCTCTCTCTCTCTCTCTTTTTCTCTCTTTCTCTTCATATGAACCATTGAAAATCGTTTATCGACTTATTCTTGCTCCGCAAAGTATTGTACATAAACAGATACATACATACATATGTGCGTATGTGTATGCAAATAGGATGGAATAAGAAATGAATTAAAAACAAAAAAAAAAAAAAAAGAAAAAATAAAAGAAGGACACCAAAGGAGAGAAGAAAATGAAGAAAAAGTAGAAAAAGAAAACGGGACAACGCTTTCGGATGGGCACGAAAATTTCTCGCGAGATTAACTCGTTTTTTCTTTTCGTACCTTTATTTCCCTTGCTCTTTTTTCTTTTCCATCTAATTCCCTGCCCCTGACACCACGCCCCTCTAGTATAAAATAGAAAATATAGATCGAAAAATCAAACTTTGTTATCCGACTGGTTTAAACGAATAAATTATTAGGGGAAAGAGATAGAGATAGGGATAGAAAGAGAGAGAGAAAGAGAGAAAGAGAGAGAGAGAGAGAGAGAGAGAGAGAAGGATGAAAAGAGAGAGATTAGAATCGTTCCTTAACGCTGGGACTAGGGAGGGTTTACCCGCGATCACGTTGATTTAATTAAGTTGTAGAAGAGACAGTTGTTGGATTTGGAGATATGGAGAGAAAGAAAGAAAGAGAGAGAGAGAGAGAGAGAGAGAGAGAGAGAGAGAGAGAGAGAGAGAGAGAAGCGCGAGGGTAGAAGAGAAATTCGGGGATAAAACGAGTAGCATGGAGAACATGTTAGCTAGCTTCGAACGAGTAACGTCATCAGGGCGTTTTCCAAGAGACGACGCGTTTGTAATACTTTCGGCAATCTTCGTCGATTAGCTCGTTTCTATCCTCTCCACTTTTCTCCCTTCTCCCTACTTTCTAACTCCCTTGATCCTATATCTCCCTCCTCTTTCTTCTCGACCCTTTCATCCCTCTCCTTCTCCGTCAGATGCTCACTTCACTCGTCCTCGGAGTTTCAGTCGAAATTCAAAATTAGAAGGAGAAAGAAAGAGGAGACACGAGCGAGTGAACGAACGAACGAACGAACGTCGTCGTCGTCGTTTTCGTCGTTGTCGTCGTCGTCGTCGTCGTTTTCGTCGTTTTCGTCGTCGACGTCGTTTTCGTTGTCGTCATCGACGTCGTCGTCGTCGTCGTCGTCGTCGTCGTCGTCGTCGTCGTCGTTCCATTTCCCCGAATATTTTCGACGATACTCTTTCAGCAATCTCTCCACTGTCAGGATAAATCCACCTTCGTCACGGCCACTGCCGTTAACACCCTTCTCTTGTACTTGTTTAAATACTTTCATCCTTCGTTCATAAAATGACTTATCCATTTAATATTAAAATTTATATATATATATATATATATATATATATATATATATAATTTATAACATTCATTTTATGACTCGTATGTTAACTAATGTGAATTATTTGAATTAGATAAGCATTTAATTTTCGTTCGTTACGTCAATGTCTTTTTCGTATGATTTAAAAAAATACGATAAAAATAATAAAAAAGAAAAAAAAAAGAAAAATAAAATAAAAATGAAAGAAGAAGACCAAACAATTCAAACAAAAAAATTTCTAACCCAATCCGATTTTATTCCGTTAGATCTGAGCATAACGCGATTTGTATAACATGGCATTTCTATGGAACGTGAATAACGGCGTTATACGAGGGTTATATGTGTACACACACACACACACACATACACATACACTTACTCACATTCCTCTCTCTCCAGACACACATACACACACATTCATAGATGTCAATGTATGTTATTTCCCGGTAAGAACTTTACACCAGATATTCCCCAATCTAATCTTCTTATAAACGGATAACTATATTCACCATTTTGCGATCAATATCGATCGATCGATCGTTAATAAGCGTTTGATTTTTTTTCAAGAGAGAGAGAGAGAGAGAGAGAGAGAGAGGAAAAACCTCGTCCTACTTTACCAATCGTTTATTACTCTCTCCTACATCCTATAAAATAAAAATAATTAACGAGAAAAGTTAACTCCTTCAAATCAAGAAATAGAAAGAGAGAGAGAGAGAGAGAGAGAGAGAGAGAGAGAGAGAGAGAGAGAGAGAGAGAGAGAAAGAGAGAGAGTCTTTCGAAGCATTTGTAATGCTTCAAATCGTATAAAATGTTGCCGTAAGAGGATAATTTGTGGTATTTTATTAAAAAATTAAAAAAGTAGGAGAGGGTAAAAGAGAGAGCAAAAAACAAAAAAGAGAAAAACATAGAAAAGAAAAGAAACAAAAAAAGAGAGAGACTGAAAAGGTAATTCTAAATAGGACGTGATATCAAGGCCACGAAAAGATGATATACATACATACACACACCCACATATACATATATATAAGCATATACATACGTATGTATATATAAATATATGTATACATGTATATATATATATATATGTATGTATGCTCGTGAGCGACACTAAAAATAATACGCAACGATTTAGCAGACTAGGGAAGGTTAAAAAGCTGTTCAAGCTCGCGACCTTGTAAATTTACGAGAATTGTGCTCGCCGGTTGCAATGGTGGTGGTGGTGGTGGTGGTGGTGGTGGTGGTCGTGGCGGATAGTGGTAGATGGTTGTGGTGGTGATGTTCGTGTTGGTGTTGGTAATGGTAGAGTTGGTAACGGTGGTAGTGCTTGGAATATACGCCGATCGATAAAAAGCCGACTACCGTTTCTTATGCGCCGAAGAAACGCGAAATACGGTTTGATACTAAATGCTACACCACGAACAAACCCTATGGGAAAAGAAGGAACCGAGCGTGTTTTTATTCTCTTTATTTTCCTTATTTTCTTTTTCTCTCTCTCTCTCTTTCGTGTATAACTACTATATACCTAACCCTCTTTTTGAACCTATCGTTCTTTCGCATTTATTTTCTTTGTTCTTTTTCACCCCTCGCTAACGAGATACCTAAAATCTTTTTCCCTTTCTATATATCTGTCTATCTATCTATCTATCTATCTATCTATCTATCTATCTATCTATCTGTCTGTCTATCTATTTATCGACCTCATTCTCTCTCTCTCTTTTTCTTTCTGGAAAAAACAAACTGTTTGGACTCCTTCTATGGTCTATGTAAAACGAATTCCTCCATCCTCTTTCACTTCTTCTCTTTTTCTTCTTTTCTCTCTCTCTCTCTCTCTCTCTCTCTCTCTCTCTCTCTTTTTCTCTCTCTTTTTCTCTTATCCGCCCTCAACCACGAAACTTCCTGGCAACGAAAACTACCACCTTCGCTCGACGGAATCGGATATTGGAATGTTGCCGATAAATCATACATCTCTCTCGTGTATCACTTACGTTCTCTTATTCTGCAACTGTATGTATTCTAGATTTGTTTCACGATAAGAAAAAAGACGAAACAATTTCGATTTACTTCGACGAAAGAAAAAGGAAATGCATGTATGTATGTATGTATGCATGCATGCATGCATGCATGTATGAATGTATTTATTTATTTATTTATTTATGTATATTATCGATGATATTTGCTTCAGATTATCATCGGTCGATGATCTGTCGGTTATTTGTTTCTCTCGACTCTTATAAATATTAATATTATTATTATTATTATCTCGTTTAACTAAATCTTAAAAACAAAAAAAAAAGAAAGAACGTATTTTTTTTAATGATCATGCGAGATATAATCATGACATATTTTTTATATATGCATATACTTATATATATATATATATATATATATATATATATATATATATATATATTCTTATTTTTCTTTTTTAATCTTTTTACTCACCTTCGCACGCTTCGTATATTTGAGATAACGATAGTGATGATTGTCATAGTTGAAATCTCGTGGAGTAAGAGTGAAGTCATGATTGCGACCTATTTTTCCCATGAGCGATTTTTGTCGCTGCGTTTGCGTTTTCTTCGTATGCACCCGTAAATCTGTACCTGCGGGAAGAAAATGTAAGAAGAAAAATATTTATATTTATATCTATATCTATATCTATAACTATATTTATCTCTCTCTCTCTCTCTCTCTCATATATATATATATATATATATATATATATATATATATATATATATGAGAAAAATATTCGTCGTAACCTCGTTAAATACACTTTTCTAAATATGCGAGCGAGCGAGCAAGCGAGCTTGCGAACGAATGAACGAACGAACGGACAAACGGACGAACGAACGAACGAACGAACGAGCTAGCGGAAATATGGAACACTGATTGCGACTCAACGAAGCGAAATTTCATTTATTCTCGGTTCCCGATGAAAGTTCTTGATTCGTTCGACGTACCAGCATCTGGATCATGAATACTGATAAATCGTACGTTAAAAGAAAAAGAGATAGAAAACTGTGGGCGTGCTGAGGGTTGACGAGGGTGTGAGGATGCGAGGAGCTGGGGGAAGCGGGTTGAGAGAGGTGATGAAGAGGCAACAGGAAGAGAGAGAGAGAGAGAGAGAGAGAGAGAGAGATCGGAGTGAAACAAGCAAGTTACATTCTTTTTTTATTATTATTATATTCATTTGATCTCCGTTTCTAATAATCAAACGAAAGGAAAAAAAATTTGCAATCTTTTCAATCCTCCACCAACTGACTCTACATTCAAATTGGTTTTAATTACCCATGAATCTTCGTAAATGAATGAAAAGAATCGAACCGTTTTTAACCTTCTACTTCTTTCTCTTTTTCGTTCTGTTTTTTTTTGTTTTAAATTAAAAAAAAAAAAAAAGAAAGAAAAATGAAAAAGATAAAAGAGAGAAAAAGGAAGATGGATAGAGAAGGAGAACATTTTCGAATTTGTATGAAAAATTGAAGAGGAATACGAAAGATGCGGGAGTGCTCCGTCGACAAAGGAGATCTTAATAATAATTGATAAATTATTATTGATCAAACGGGATAATTGTGTCAATATGTGGGATGAAAAAAGTACTTTTTTTTCTTTTTTTTTTTTTTTTTTTTTATAGAAAGATACAAAAATAAAAGGAAAAAATGGATCGAACGATTTGATGCGACTAAATTCGATTCATACATGTTACATTTGATTTCGATATATACATGTTATACGAGACAAATCTTTATTAATCGTTAATACCGCGAAACGAGGCCAGTGACAACTCATTAACCGCCGGTGCAAACAAATCCCATTAAAATTAGCATTCGCTTTTCGAGAATAGCCGAAAGCCCGTGGCAGGCACTCTCGATGCTGTGATTTTTAAACAAACCCCGTAGCAACGTAAATATACAGAGAGAGAGAGAGAGAGAGAGAGAGAGAGAGAGAGAGAGAGAGAGAGAGAGAGAGAGAGAGAGAGAGAGAGAGAGGTTGAGAGAGACTCGCTCGAAAATTAGCTTTGCTTGATAAAATTCAATCGTGTCTACCTTCCTCTTCGTCCCTCCTCTCCTCCTCCTCCTCCTCCTCCTCTTCCTCCCATGCAGCTCTTTTTTAACAAACTTTATCGTGACAAAACTCGCCCAAATGTGAAAATCGTTGGTCGAAAATCGTGCCTTTAAATTTTATCAGAGGCATTCGACAGGAATTATTGTATAAATTCCAAAGAGAAAAAGACAAAAAAAACAAAAAACCCCATTGTCGAACGAGAAAGAGAATTGTTAAATAAATTTGAAAGTACTATATGTATATACAATATACAATATGTAATTATTAATCGGGAAAGAAAATTTTTGGATAAATTTAACGGGGATGAAGAAAATTAATTAATGAAGGACGATAGTTAAAGACGAATGTAATCGTCGAAAGTAAAAAGATAAAAAAAAAAAAATGACTAGTTCTTTTGTGAAATGTAAGATAATGTTACAGGTATCGCCTGATAGAATCAAACGAACGTTTCCTTTTGCGAGAGCAATTCGGACTATTAATGATAATAATAATAAAAAAAAAAAAAAAAAGAAAAGTAAAAAGAAATCGAATATAGCAGTGATATCGCGCAAATAAAACAAAAGATATTACAAGAGAGAACATAAGTAAGTAGGTAAGTAGATATTTCTTGGGAAATATGTAAACGTCAAACCGCGGGTAATTCGAACGAGTAAAATATATTTTTCGACGAGTCTAAGAGAAATGACTAAGGGAATGAAACATTATTCTCACGTACCTCGAACTAGTTCGCTTTGTATACGTAAGTATGTGTATATATATATATATATATTTATATGACTTTATAGTCAAAGAAGGAATCTAAAATGAGTTAACCGGTTTGCTTCAATAAATATTATATTTACTTTATGCAAGCATCATTAAAGATTCAAATAAAGGATTCTTATATTATTTAGGATAAATAGGGAAGGAAATTATTGTTGGTATCGTCTATGACGACGATATATATATATCTTTTTATATTATATATATATATATATATATATATATATACATATACACAAACACACACACAATATGTATATAGGAGTACGGAAGGATATAATAATAAATCGTGTAATAAATCCTTCGTTCGTTCGTTCGCTTGCTTGGTTGGTTGGTTGGTTGCTTGCTTGCTCGCTCGCATACTTGCATATACTCGCATACTTCGCTTATGGGATAAGCTCAGTCTCATATGAAATCCAATTACACGTATTTTGCATGGCCACTTGATGGCACCGACGCAAGCGGCATTATGCTCTGCACGACGTTGCTCATTATGCAAATATCATGCTTGTTTACGATAGACACCAAAGATGATACGACGTACGGTTAGACGTTTGCACGAAAAAAAAAACAACGTAAAGAAAAGAAAAGAAAAGAAAAGAAAATGAAATTAATAATGAGTCTACTAAAAAATTCTTTACGGGGAGGTTTACGTACGGGGTTTTTCATAATTAATTTTTGTCGATCGTACCTCAGTTTACCGCACACAATTTTGTTTCTCGCGTTAAAATTATTCCCCCGGTGAGTAAAAAATGTTGATAAAGTTATTCGAAAGAAAGAAAGAAAGAAAGAAGAAAAAAACGGGAAATGATAATTATTCATTCGTTACTACTTTACATAAGTTGTACTCATTTATGTTTTCTACCATTGTAGATAAGTTTTCTATTTAACACTATATACTTGTACAGATATGTATTACATAAACGTATAAAATTTATAATAGGAAATTTTTGATTTTCAATAATAATCATTAGAAAAAATGTAATTATTTCAAGATAATTCTTTTGTATATATAACACTTCTGATAATCATTATTTTAAAATAAAACGAATCGAAATGACATCTGTTATTTTTTTTATGGGTTTGATGAATGTGATGTTAAATATATATATATATATAAAATATGTGTACATATATATATATAAAATAGACAGAAATTCGTTTCGCTAGATCGAATAATTCGGTCTAGCTCGTTCGTTAATGGCGAAAGTTGCAAATCATGAGATTTTATCGGCCGTGCATTTTCTCCCTGTCAACGATGTGAAATAATATTTCCAACACGCGTTATTCTTTTCCCCGCCGTTAATCATGAAGATTATCATCGAATGTTCCCATTAATTTCCGACGATGATTTTTTATGATTTTCCTTCATTTACGTTACGTACGTTTACATTTGTATTTATGTATGTACGTACTTACGTACGTACGTATGTATGTCTGTATGTATGCATGTATGTATGCATGTATGTATGTACGTGTGTCTGTTCGTCCGTCTGTATGTGTACGTGTGTATACTTAATGACGATGGCAACGACAACGTCGTGACCCCTCTCTCTTGATTTAATCGGTTGTTACATAGGTCTCTGTATTTGTATGTAACACACACACACATACAAACACACAACACATACTCACACACACACACATATACAAACATACGTTAGAGTACGTTAGTACGTACGTACCAAAGCGTATTGTAGGCGTGACACCGACGGTTATTGTTCTAACGGGTTGCTATGAATATTCATGCAAATCAGCATATCGTCAGATGCATAGGGAAATGCGAACAGATGTAAATACGATCCTTCGACGTTAACTCGGAATTAACTATAGCTGGCTAGTTACAAATTCTTCGATCCTTACTTATCAATGATAACACTTATTACGAGCAATTATATAGAGCGTTGCTCTGTGAAATTTTTTTTTTACTTTTTTATTTTTTTATTTTTTTATTTTCTATTTTTTAGTATCTCTCCTTATCCTCTCTTCTTTTTTTCATATTAGAGAATTGTTATTTAATTATATGTTTATCGATATATATGTATATATATATATATGTGTGTGTGTGTTTATGTATTTATTGAATTCATATATTTATGTATTTATCGAATTTTCAAGGGATTAATTTTACTTATACGTATAATAATTTTTTTTTTTTTTCCTTAAATGATCTATGCGTAAGAAAATCGTCGAATCATTTGTGAAGTAAATTTTAAATCGATGTATGAAACATTGAAGAAGAATAAAAACGAAAAAATAATTATTTTATAATTTTACGAGAAAACGTTTCTACAGATAATCGACGTGAAGTGAAAAGAAAATCATTGAAATAATTTTCTAAGAAACGTTTGTTCGAACAATCGACGTCTAACGCAAAGGTGAATTATTAAAAATAATTTTCAAAAGAACGCTTTCAACGAACAATTAACGTTTGCACGAAGGAAAAGCCATTGAAAGAATTACCATGTAAATATGATACTACGAATAATCAACGGTTACGGCAAAGGAATAAAAGAAAAATCATAGGGTTGATATTCGAGGAAACTTACCCCTAATAATAATAATAAAGTCATTTCAAAAAATCAACACGAACGGAAAAAATTATCGTCGGAACGTTAAAGAGAATGCTGTGAATACTATGAAACAATTTTCAAGAGCGATATAATTTTACCGAAATTATTTCCGACCGAACTAACCTCTGAGGGATTGACGTCATCAAAAAAAATAAAAAAAAATAAATAAATAAATAAATAAAAAACGAAGAAGAAGAAAATTATCAAAATAGTGCGTCGAAGCAAATCACCCTTAAAAAATCAATTACGTCGAAACATATACATATATATATATATATATATATAAAAGAAAAGGAAAGCAAAAATTATCGAAAGAATGCGTTCAAGCGAACCGCACTCTTCAAAAGATTAACGTCGACAAGAAAAAAAAAAAAAGGAAGAGAAAAGACAAATAAATAAAAGAATAAATAAACAAAAACAAAGAAGGTAAAAAATCGTCAAAATCATATCAAAAAAGACTATCTGTGTGCGTATGTATGTAATAGAAATAAAGACAAACTAACAAAAAGGCAAAAAGAGAAAAAGGAAAGGTTGAAAAAAAAAAATAAATTAAAAAAAATAAATAAATAAATATAAAAAGAAAAGAAAGATATCACAAACCCGACGTATAAAGCTCATAGCAATTTTTCGTCCCGGCTATTAAATTAAAACCCTCTCCTTGCCCCCCTCCGCCGAATTGACGGGAATGTTACGAGTACGAAATAGCCTCGGAAGTGCTCACCTTTGCACGGACAGAAGCCTTTGCAGGCAATGTGGACGGAGGTGTGGTGAATGCAATTGTGGTACTCCAAACGACACGGCGAGCTGTACGTACGATTGTCGCTTCCGCAGAGGAACGTCGGTTTCACCACGGGACATTCCTGGCACCTGCGAGAAAGAAGAAAGAAAAGTTATTAAGTCGGCTTGTCCTTTTATTTCAAAGGCGAAATGTTCCCGTTTGTGTGTTTTCGGGGCCAACGCGGGAGGAAAAAAAAAAGGAAGGAAGAACAAAGGTAGGAGGAACAAGTGGTAGAATAAAGGATAAAGATAAAACGATGGAAAAGCAAATCTTATTCGATCGATCATTTTCGTTTTCCTCGAAATGTAAGAAAATAAAGAGGGAAGGGAGAAGGATAAAAAAAAAAAGAAAATAACGAAGATACGACGAAGGACTCGAATCTTATTTAATCGATCATTTTCTTTTTCCCCAAAATGATAGAAAAGGAAGAGGAAAGAAAGAAAGATACAGAAAGAAAAACAAAGATACGACGAAGGACTCGGATCTTATTTAATCGATCATTTTCTTTTCTCTTCTTCAAAGTGACAAAAAATTATTCTTCTCTCTCTCTCTCTCTCTCTCTCTCTCTCTCTCTCTCTCTCTTCTTCCAATTACAAAACGAAAGATTAATCTCATTTAATCGTTGACCACCGACGTGTCGAACGAGACGTGTCGCTTGAGAATCGCCGTTATAAATTAAACCTCGTACGACTAAGTATAAATAAATAAAGAAAAAAAAAAAAAAAAAGAGAGAATAAAGAAGAAGAAGAAGAAAAATCACATTTTTTCGCGACATTGAAACGTTTCATTTCACAGGCCCAATCAATACTAAATCCCTTATCCCCCGCCTCCCCTCTCCCCATAAAATAATCATTATTTCATACTTCGTAAAATATTTTACAACTACGAAACAGCGATTATCTATTACGAAAATATTTTCCTTTTTCTACGCTGAAGAACAAATACGACGGACGAGAAACATTTCGAAATGAAAGAAAGGAGGAGCCATGGAGTTTTGGATGGGCGGGGGAGAGGGGGGTTGGGGTGGAGGTGGGGGAGAAAAAGATAAGAGAAAAGGGGAGGGCCGGGTAGGGGGAAAGAGGAGGGGAGAAAAAATAGGACAACGTACGGTGTGTATCGCGTGAAATCGCATTATGCCGTTGTCGAGGAAAGAATTTTCGGATTTTAGAACGTTGCGGTTTGTTCCTGCGGATTGCTCGTAGTAACTTTTCTAATTTCAAAAGTACGCGCGCGAATGCGCTAATTCAAACCACCGCCGCCTTCCGACCTCCGCCCACCTACCGGTCCCCCCTCCCCTAGCCCCCGTTCACCCTACCCATACTACTCTTTTCGTTCTCGTTCCTCCGACTGCCGAAAGCATCGGCGCTTCGTCGAAAATTCTTCGAACGGAAGTCGCGTAATTAAGGGAGGCTGGTAGAATGTAAAGAGAGAGAAAGAGAGAGAGAGAGAGAGAGAGAGAGAGAAAGGGTTGCACACGGTATACTAATTGACGGTCGCATAAAACCGAGAAGAATTTTAATATCGCTCGAATAAAAAAGTTTTCATTTGTTGGCCACGTACTTATGCACATATATATAATATATATACACACTTAAAGACTCACACATTTATACACACACACATATTGTATATACGAAATAGAATATGTGATGCACCCATTTTTAACATTCGGACTATGCATCGAAAATCTACTCGTCTTTCAAAGATTACCAACGATGAGTTAACAGTTATTATCTTTGCCAAGTATTTTCTCTTTTTTCTGGGACGTGAAGAAAGGAGAGAGAGATAGATAGATAGATAGATAGATAGAGAGAGAGAGAGAGAGAGAGAGAGAGAGAGAGAGAGAGAGAGAGAGAGAGAGAATGGAAGTAACGTGGTCAGCGTTTAAATGAATGTAATTTTCATAAAGATCGTACGAGAAATATATATATATATATATATATATATATATATATATATATATCCCACCATTTACATATTATGAAGCAATAGTTTTATGTATTCTGAACTTTATTATTAATCGGAAATATATATATATATATATGTGTGTGTGTGTGTATGTATGTATATATGTATGTATATATTATATATTATATATATATTCCTTTAGAAATTTGTTTGCAGAAAATAATATAACAGATAATATAATATTAGATTATATAAAATATTTGTGGCCCATTCTACATACCTCGTATATACATGCATACATACATAAATACGTATGTATACACACACATTTCGAATTACCCAATCGTAAATAAATTTCAATTGTAAATAAAAAGAAATTATTTCTTTCGCATTATACACGTACAACATATGTACAATTCATTTTTATATAATATTACTACCATAAATATTACTTTCAAAATATAAATAATAAAATATAAATAAACCCACACAAGATTCCGTGTGAAATTCTCGAAATAGAGAAATATAAATTTTGTCGCGTTCAATAAAAGAAAAAAAAAAGAAAAGATAGAGAAGAAAGAAAGAAAGAAAGAAGAAAAGAAAGAAAGTAAATGAGCAAGTAAGGAGGAACAAATAACGGCTAAATTTATGGGGTTTGTCTAGCCCGAGGGAAGAAAGTAAGAAAATCTTTTCCAACCTATGTGCCAAAAATGGACTAACTTGTGAACGTTATATCGTCAAGGACAATTTTTCACGCTCGCGCTCAGGTTCACGTTCACGTACACGTTCACGTTCACGTACACGTTCACGTTCACGTTCACGTTCACGTTCACATACACGTACACGTTCTCTCCGACAATCATCGCTCCGAGGGTCGTCGTTTTTAACGAACGTGTCTCGTTAAGCAAGCGTCCCTTCGCTCGTTCCCTTCATCGTTTGGGGTTGCATGAAAAAACCAAATGAAGATAGTACGACTCGATGATGGTCTAACCTTTCTCGTCGTTTTCTCTCTCTCTCTCTCTCTCTCTCTCTCTCTTTCTCCATTAAGGATTTCGTCTGTAAGAATGAATCCTTTAAAGACAAATGCACGACTCGTAATTTCGTGGTGGCACCTTACAACGGATAAACCAGGAAGACTGGCACACCTAGTCGTCAGGCTAGCTAGCTAGCTAGAAGAGTTAGGAGTGCTAGGAGCTATAGCTCAGCTTGTGACCCAACTACGCGTACTTACCAGTAGTAGACGTTAAATTAACTTAATTACCACGTTGCCTATGTTTTAACTAATTACGCGTTTGCCAGATACCACAAATTCTCGAAGGAAACCGTCTCTTACCCTTCCATTGTGGTCGAACGTGCTACAAACCTGCCGTTTGAAATCGAAGTAGGTAGTAACCTGGCTTTAGTTGCATTTGCAAACAAGTGTGTGTGTATATGTGTGTATGTGTGAGTAAGAGAGAGAGAGAGAGAGAGAGAGAGAGAGAGAGAGAGAGAGAGAGAGAGAGAGAGAGATAGGTAAGAAGAAAAGAGATAGAGATAGAGATAGAACGAATAATATAGAGCAGATGCTTTCAAATCAAGCTTCGATTATATATATATATATATATATATATATATATATATATATGTATGTATGTATGTATGTATGTATGTATAAGAGAAATAGAGGAAATATCTTTCGAATAGAACGTTTAAGAGAAGTGTTACATAGATATACTACTAGATTCTGAAAGTGATAAAAGGAAAATGAAAAGAAAAAAAAGAAACGAAGAAGATAGAATTCTCTCTCGAGATTCTATCTCGTGCGTGCTATTTCACTATTATCGAATAGACAGGAACATATTACGTAAATTTGATATAGTAAACGAACGTGTTTAAGATAAATGGAAAATCGAGAAGTTACGGTATATAAAAGTATACGTAGTAAATATTTCATTTATCGGTGGGCGAACCTGTATCGAATGAGATCGAGAACTCGGACTTGTGTGTGTGTGTGTGTGTGTGTGTGTGATCTTATTCATCTTAATTGTTTTATTATTTCTTTAAGATGGTTGAGATATCTCGAGGATTAGTTTCACGGTTATTACGTACCCCACACCCAACACACAACACACACACACACACACACACACACACAGACAGAGAGAGAGAGAGAGAGAGAGAGAGAGAGAGAGAGAGAGAGAGAGAGAGAGAGACGGAGAAACATATACGAAAGATATTTTTTATCTCATTATTGATAAAGCTCCGTAGTCGAGTTTGTAATTCGATTTATTGACGATCATCTTATATATCTTTGACTTTAAACTACTTTTTTTTTTTATTTCTTACGCAGCATATTCAACATCGAACCGTCGACGTATAGAATTTGACTGACACGATCAGTATGTGACTAATACTCTAGCTCGAGAAATAGAAAGGCGTAGAAAATGGAAAGATAGATAATGCACGTGCCAATCCCCTTTTAATCTTTCTCTTTCCTTTCTCTCTCTCTCTCTCTCTCTCTCTTTCTCTCTCTCTCTATCTATCTCTCTCTCTCTTTCTCTCTCTCTCTTACTCACTCACTCTCTTTTCTCTGTTTGTCTCTCTGTTTCTCTGTTCTTTCTTCTTTATTTCTTTCTTAGTCAGCACTTCTTCGAGTAGAGTATGTCGAGTAAAGACAAGAGAGCTAGATTCGCTCAAGAAGCATCGAAACTTTCGTCAAATGGCATTTGCAATTTCCACCGCCTCTCCCCACACCCCCACAGACGAAACTACTTCACCTTCTTTCATCGTACGAAATCGTACCAAGTATTATTGCTTTACGGATTCTTTCTCAAGAGGTGTATATATATATATATATATATATATATATATATATATTCTTTCTCTATTATATATCTTTAACATTTACTTCGTCGAAGGTAATATCAAAGATAATAAGATCGTTATTATCAACGTTTAAGTCTATATAACGATTTGTATGGTTTGCAAACAAAAATAATATATGAATAATATATGAACAATATATAGAAAGGAAGAGAGGAGAGAGAGAGAGAGAGAGAGAGAGAGAGAGAGGGAGAGAGAAATGATTTATATAATTGCTCGTCCTATAAATACACATAATACTGTACATCAACGATTTATTAGTATTATTTTGGTAAAATATGTGAAAGGGGATAACGTGTTCCCGTTAATCCTTCTCCATTTCTCGTTGTAATCCTGTTAATAAAAAGAAAAAACGAAAAGAAAAGAAAATTCACCTCTAAAACACCGACGTAACCGCTAATGATTGATGTCTCGATTTCTATACCTATATATATACACGTACACACAGACATACGTACATTCACGTGTATACACACAGACACATATTTGGTTAATCGTTCAAACGTAATCCATTCCGCATTTTTTACTTGCTTCCATCTCGTTTTAGCTTTTATCATGTAAACGTTAAAAAAATAAAAAGCACGAAATAATGCCACTAATACCTCAGCGACCCTCTCCTTTTCATTTTTTGGCGTTCAAAATAAAATAAAAAGACAAAAATAGAAAATAAAATAAAAAAAAAAAAGAAACGAGAACAGAAATAGTGATAATAACAATAATAATGAGGATGAAGCAAAAAGATCGGACAAAAAAGAGTGATGGTAAACGTTTCCTTCCTCTTACGGAACAAAAAAAAAGATGAAAAAGGAAAAAGAGAGAGAGAGAGAGAGAGAGAGAGAGAGGGAGGGAGAGAGAGAGAGAGAGAAAAAAAGAAAAAGAAAAACAGAGGAAAGCTGCCGTTATTCTCATCGAGCTAGTTTCCTTCGATGCAGCTTTTTTCGAACTTTTGATTTACGCGGACTCGATGGAATTCCATGAATACGAAATGTAATCCTCCTTTTCACCCTTTCTTCAATCGCACCGTTCGTCGTGTACCACCCTCTCCCTCTCCCTTTTCCACCGAACCCCTACTCCTCCTCCTCCTCCTCACTTTTTGCTACCAACCCCTCTCTCCTTTCTCTTCCCAACACCCCTCCTCCCAACTCTCTTCCATCGATCGTCATTCTTCAGAATCTTGCATCGAATCGAATGCGACGAAGTTTGCGTTTCAATCGCACAGCTTCGATGTTACAAACTACAAACGACGACGAGCAAGATGGCTTTTTACATGAAAACGACGACGTGCATGTGTATATATATATATATATATATATATATATATATAAATGTGTGTGTTTGTGTACAGAAAGAAAGAAAGAAGCGATTTTTCATCCCCTACACTCTTCCCTTTATCCCATTCTTTATATCTTTTTCAAACAAGAACGTATACATCTCTAAGAGTTTTCTAATTGTAACGTTTATTTTATCTTTTTACAAATATAGATATACTAAGGGAATACATACACAAACACACACGTGTATATATATATATATATATATGTATGTATGTATGTATATAGCTGTTCTATCAGTATGATGATAATAGTAATAGTAATTATAGTATATTATGTGTGTTTATGTATTATTATTATATACTATTATATATACATTATTACTATTAGTATAATATTATCATTTATATTAATAAATAATAATATAACAATAATTCATACGAAAAAAATTAATTTATACAAATAATATTATCCTTATTGTTATTAATATATTATTACTATTATTATTATCATTAGTGTTGTTATTATGATCATTATTATTATTATTATTATTATTATTATTATTATTATTATTATTATTATTATTGTTACAAGTCACAAGTCATTTAATTAAAAAATAATATTAACAAAAAGAAAATATGTCGGTTAAACTAAAAACAGATATCTAACAGTCCTTCTTAATCGATCATGCGTATCTCCCATTAAAAAAATGAAAAAAAAAAAAAAACGATTCAATATCAAGAAACAAATACGTCCTAGTAGATATTACCCAAAACATAGTTATCAGATCATCGTAATATCAGATTACCGTAATCATTGTCATTATTATGATCATATTCAATATCAACGAATATAATAATATATCTAACTTGTTATCCACATGATTAATACGTAATATATACGTACACATAATATAACAATTTCAACGGGTTGTTCGATGCTAAAAGTTATTTCGACGTGTATTGAGTGTATGCATAATATATGTACGAAATACGTACGTACGTCCATGGGTATGTGTTGAAACGAGACAATCGGATCATCCCATAGGATGATTAGAGACGAGTATAGATAGATATACGTACGTACATCTCGCCTAATGCGAGATGTGTGAATCATCGAACGACACGCGTTAATAATCGAGGTTTGTCGATCCATAGATCATCGGAATGATCTATGTCACAAATAGATATCTAATAATAATATCAAATTTTTAATCGCACTTGTTTATTTCGATGAAAATTACGATTTATCGTTGAGATATTAACGATGGTTGTTTTATTCTTTGTATGATCGATTACAAAAAGAAAGAAATAAAGAAATACATTTATTTCTTCGTTCGTTTGTTCGTTCTCTCTCTCTCTCTCTCTCTCTCTCTCTCTCTCTCTCTCTCTCTCTCTCTCTCTGCATTTCATTACCTCTATTTCTATTTCAATCTCTGTCAATACTCAATCTCTATATCTGTCTCTATTTCTATCGCTGTATCTGTCTCTCTATGTCTCATAATCCTTTGATAGTGGTATCCAATAACGGGTATCATATTATCGCATGTAATTAACTATTCACGTATCACTCCCTAATCATTGACTTGTCCTGGCAAAATAGGAAGGATATCAAAGATCTCATTTACCGAAATACGATTAATTGCGTTTCGACACTAAGCAAATTTTAACACTTCTGCTTAAATGTATATGTGTGTGTGCGCGCGCGCGTATGTGTCGTATATTCATATCATATATTATATATATCATTTTCTTTTTATCTTCTTTTTTTTCTTTAAATTCAATCCACAATCATTTCGAAATGAAATTGTTTCGAATTGTTAAAAAAAAAAAAAAAATGGAAAAAGAAAACAAAATTATTGACACAACGATGATAAAAAAATTTTTGTTATAAACACTTTTTACGAAGAATTTTTCAATTAGGAATTGGCAGAGCTTACACAAGTCCATCGACGTTAGTAATAATACTTATTTGCAAGCATTCAACACTTAATAACATTATCGTAAGCGTGATGCATTTACGATGCATTTAAATAGCTTCCTCTGAACGTTATTCGCTTTAACTATTCCCTTCGGAGAAACTCGGAAACCTTTTCACCTGTCTTCCCGTTTTCTTTTTTTTTAATCTTTCGCTTCACTTGACTTCTATATAGAATTACGAATAAACGTCATTGAAAAAGTTACCCTGTTTTTTTTTTTTTTTTTTTTTTTTTATTTCGAATTGAACTTCTCGAGCATAGGCGATCGTATATCATTAAAATGGTCCATTTACGGTGATACTTTATGATAATAATTTTCCGCGTGTGCGTATACGTGTACGTGTACGTGTGCCCTCGTGTATATTCATACGATACAAATCTATAATAATATCGCTTCGATAAACGTGGATATTAATAAATATGCTAATGAAAAATTTTTCTTTAATATTAATATTAATATTTTATCGGAGACTCTCGACATGTAATTTAATTCCCATTGATATTTTCATTCAAATTTATTGTAAATAAGTGATCATTATGATATATATAAGTAAAATAATATGTAGGACTAAAAAAAAATTTTCTTTTATTATCTGTAAATTCCAATTCGATTAAATATACCTAATCGCACAATGTTCAATAATATATATAGTATACATGTGTGTGTGTGTGTGTACACACATATATATACACATACACACTAACAAATGTTCCTAATATACATATAGGTATATTAAACGAAACAAAATTATAAAAAAAAAGAATAAAAAAAAAGACGAAATAAACCTTAATTCATTTTCTCTTAATTGGTAAACATACATGCTCGCAACGATCGAACGTAC
The DNA here is from genome assembly GCA_918808275.2 of Dolichovespula sylvestris. Taxonomy (NCBI): domain Eukaryota; kingdom Metazoa; phylum Arthropoda; class Insecta; order Hymenoptera; family Vespidae; genus Dolichovespula; species Dolichovespula sylvestris. The sequence continues at coordinate 2,086,970 of OU964976.1, forward strand.
AATAAATACCTCTTTTTCTTTTCCCCCCGTTTCACTTCATCGAGACGACTCTTTAGGTGCAAACGAATCGAGAGAATCGAATCGAATATCGAACGAGTAGACCGTATTTCGATACTAATTGAATTCCCTGGCAACGTTCGCTCTCGGCTTCCCCTCCTGCCGTCCCCCCTCCCTACCCCGCCCCCTTACACTTGGCAAATTCTCTATGTATTTTACGTTCGGCAAGCCAAATCGACTCAGAGAATGCACCAAGTGTGTACACATTGACAACAATGAACGGTCACTTACACGATTGCGTTTTGTATAGCTTTTGAAGATTACGAATGTATGCTTCGAGCGTACGTAATTTTACGCCACTAATGATTTTACAATAGAAGATATATATACATATATATATATATATATATATATATATATTACATTTGTGTGTGTGTGTGTTAGTATTACTCTTGTTCACGAGAACAATTACTATGGAAAAGTTCAAGACAAATTTATACGACGTTCGATGAGAAATTTTCTTTTGCGTAAAAAGAAAAAGGGACAAAATTATATCAAAAGAAAAATATTTTATATATAATCCAACCAATGATCGTGTTAGATAAAATTTATTCATGACGAGACTCGGGATGTATACGACAAAAAACATAAAAAAAAGAAAGATACAAGAAAAAGATTGTTATCGTGCTTTATATTTTATTCACATTCAAAAGTTTCATCGTATAATATTCTTTGAAAATGATAATAGTAATAATGAAAAAAAAAAAGAACGAACGAAACGAAAAAAGTGAATTATCAAGAGGGCGAACAAAACGAAAGAAAATTTCGAAGATATTTAAAATGATATTATCCGGATTGGATTTTGAATAATTTACGGTAGTAAATAATTATTACCTGTTGCATTAATGAAAATTTAATTCAACAAAATGTCGATTTCACAATGTACGATGAATGTATTATTTATTAAATTTAAATGAATCAATACCTACAAAAATTATTTCGTATTATTGTTTAATATTAAAAACGATGATTTAATTTATCATTGGATTATCATATATATATTTATATATAGAGTAATCCCATACACACACACACACACACACATAAAAGTATTTTAAATTAATGTTGGTAAATTAGGTAAGAATTCGTTGAATTTAGAAGAGGACAACGACGAATATACTCCAAATTCTCAGGAGACACTTTAGTAGACGAAGACCATCTTCCGGTTTTCTTGAAATAAGAACTACCTTACTCCAGTCATGTGGGATTTACGGCTATCCCAGACAGTAGGTACATGTATTTCTTTGCCGCAATAATAGCGGAAGACCCCATAGGAATGCAGTAGCAACTAGCAACAGCGGCAAACTTACGGCATCGTAGTAAAAGGCAACAGTAAAAGGCAAACTGTAGTAACGCTTAAAGATGACTTCAGAGGTAACCATTCCGTTTTAATTTTATACTAGAATCGTTATACTACATTTACTTATAATTAACAGTAAGTTTGTAAAACTTTACGAATAAAATCTAGAATCCTTTATCTTTATTCCCCCTTTATGAAAACATTTTCGTTTCTATTCCAT
>OU964976.1:2093546-2126046 GCA_918808275.2 Dolichovespula sylvestris
ATAAATAAATATATATATATATATAAATATCTTTTGTATGTATAGGGAGGTCGATTAATAAATTTATTTAAATTAGTATTAATAATGAAATGTTTCAAACGATTTTAAGTTATACGTATTTTGTTTAATTATTGTTAATTCTATTTAATTTTGCCTTTTATTAAAATTTTTATATTTTATAATACTAATAATAATAATAATAATAATAATAATAATAATAATAATAACGTTCGTTTAATTAAAACTTAAAAGTAAATAAAAATAATTAATAACTAAGTCTAACGAGTTAGAAATATCATTTGGGAAGAAAAAGAATAAATAAATAAAAAATAATCATTTCTTAAAATCGTTGCAACTTATAATACAAGAAAATATTCAATTATTGAAGTGAACAATTGTATTAGTAGACAAAACTTTGAGTTATATAGTGACAATGTCTTGTCGTTTAAGAATAAACAAATTTACCAACAAAAAAAAAAGAACTAGACCTCCAACAATAGAAATGTTTAATAAAGTATATATATAAAATAAAACGAAAACGAAATGTATAATAAAAACGAAAACGAAAAAAAGAAAAAGAAATTCGAAGATAAATCTTCTACTTTCCCATTTTTCCTCTTGCGAGGGGAAAAAAAAGAAAAGAAAAGAATTGTGCAAGCTAGTTCCTTTTGGCTAAGACCCTCCACTTCTAGAAAAAAGAAAAAAAAAAAAAAAAAAAAAAAAAAAGAAAATTCTTAGTGAACTCGCCAATATAGGGAAGTCTATCCACGATCCTAAAACGAGGTGCGAAAGCTAGAAAGTCCTGTGGAAGCGCATAAAGGGTCATTAAGGTTGTGGATGAAAGGCCACGCCTCGTTAACGATCCTTCCTGTATTTCCTAGGGACTTTCCACTTGGCGTTACTACTTCCCTACTCGTGACCAGAAACGCGTAGTCGAGAAGACGACTTCCTGGCTGACGTGTCGAATAGTTCGAAAACTTGCCCGGCATACTATCGCAAAAACTTCTATTTCCTCTCCTTTAAGACAAATGTGTTTTCTTTATTTAACTGTTAATCACATTGACCTTGACATTTTTCTTTTTCTTTTTTTTATTTCTTCGTTTTGTACATTAAGCTCTTTCGCAAATTAAAATGCACGATATACCGACGTATAAATTCGATGTTTCGAATTAATTGAATTTTATTTATTAATCTTCTTCATTGGTTGCACTATTATTTTCGTTCAATCGGAGCGATACTTTGATTTTTATTTCATTTTCAATTTTTTTTTTTTTTTTATATGCCGAACATACGATCCATATTATAAAAATATTAATGAACGTTTATAATTAATGAATCTCTCATATATATATACATATTTATATATATACATATATATGTATCTAGTGATTAAAATATATTATTAATAAATAGGATGATAATTTTTTTTTTATAGAGTTTTATTATATTACTAAAAATACGATCAGTTATAACATACTTTGTGTATGCTTTGTGTGCGCGTGTATGTGTGTAATTAATGAATCATTAATTTTCTGTTGATTTTCATTTATTATTATTAATATGCAATTAAATAATATATTTTTTTTTCCATTGCTAAAAATACTATCGATCTCTTGGAAAATAATTAGTAAATAATTTATTGTAATTAATGAATCTTTTAACTTTTATTTTGGTTTGAATTATCATTATCATTATTATTATTACAATTATTATTATTATTACAATTATTATTATTATTACAATTATTATTATTATTACAATTATTATTATTATCTTATTATTATTATTATTATTATTATTATTATTATTATTATTATTATTAAAGTAGATGATATTTTTACATCAAGTTCATTGTAACTAAAAATATGAACGATTGTGGAGACCCATAAATCGATGTCTATAATTAATGAATCATTAATCTTCTTTTATAGTATAATTTATTATTATTATAAAGGATGATATTTTAAGATTCGCACATACACAACTTTTGTTACTAAAAATATGATCGTTTGTAAACACGCAAATAGATGTTTATAATTAATGTATCGTTTATATCTCACGTTCGTTGGATTTATTATTATTAGAAAAGATGATATTTTTTATGTGAATTTTTTTATTTTTATTTTATTTTTTTCTTCTTATTTTTTATTAGAAATATTGTCGCTCGTAATCTCCTAAATGGATATTTGCAATTAATGGATCGCGCATATCATTTGTGTCATCGTGTTTAAATAATAATTAAATGTATTAATCATATAAAAAAATTATATAAAAAATAGATTCTCATAATTAATAAACGTTATTAATTATAAATACAATATTTAATTATAAATACGATCATGCATTTCCATTCATATTTAACATACAACTTATAATTAACGGATCACTCGTCTTCCATTAATTTAATTTAATTCGAACGAGAATATATTGAAACGAGGATTTCCAAAAAGTACTTCACATATTTTTCCTCAACTCCACTACTCCCTCTTATAGTAGTCATATTTATAATTACCCGGTTATTCATTTTTTTTTCTTCTTTTATTTTCTTTTTGTTTTTTTTTTTTTACGAAATATTTTTGGAGAAAGTCTAGCTTCTTTAATTTTCTAGAGTCAGCATGAGAGTGGACAAAAAAACAAAGAATTGAAAATTCCTTTTTGTCTTCTCTACGCTCGTTCGTGCAAATTTACGTAAGAAGAAAATGTTTCGTCGGCATCTATATATAATACATATATATATGAATGATATATATATATATATATATATATATATATATATGAATGTGTGTATATATATATATATATATATATATATATATATATATATATGAATGTGTGTATATATATATATACATACACCATGTTTTTACCTTCTTTTCATTTTACCTCATTTCTACACTTTTTCTGCTTTTTTTTCCCTTCTATTTCTTTTTCATTTTATCTTCCTATCCTTCTTTTCTTTTAGGAGACAGAACGTTCTCCGAGGAATTTTATTCCTAAAATGGAAATACGCATTCGAGTTGTTCTCTACGTTCTAGCTTTTACACGCTAGAAGCTCGTAACTTTCGCGTTTGGCGTATTCGTCAAGCAAATAATACTCCTTCATTTCGTTACCACAGAAAGAGAAAATAGGAGAATATATGTGTGTATATATATATATATATATATATATATATATATATATATATATATATATTGTCTTGGAAACTAAATTCTAATAATTTTCAACGTTCTCATTATTATCTCGAGCTTCAACCTCTTATATTATATATATCGTTCGTCGTACACAGGTATTATATGTGTAATTTATTATGACTTTTATGATCGATTAAAGGAGATATTATAACGTAAGTGCATTCAAGTAATATTCTACAAAAAAAAAAAAAAGAAAAAAACGTACCATTCATTTTTTTTACGCCGCCGTCGACGTACGAGAATAGAAAAGCAAAAAAAAAGAGAAGAAGAAGAGAAAAGAAAGAATAAAGAAACGAAGGAACGTAGAAATTATTTCGAGTTAATGTGAAAATTTAGGAATAAATATTCTCGATGAAAATATCCGACTTCATCAAATGATATGAAAATATTTATTGTTATTAATAATATTTATTATTATTATTATTATTAATAACAATTCTGTTTTTATAATAATAATTAGAAAAAGTTTTTACGATAAATTGACACATTATGTATAAATATTTTTGTAATATAAATATTATTCCACACATGTAGTATCTTGTGAATGTATGAATGTATGTACAAGGTGGGGGTAGATGGGGGGTGGGCAATAACTACGATCAACTCGGATATTTACGTTCATTTTAGATATATGGAGGAACTTTGTTAACAAAAGTTGCACGATGCGGTCGAGCTCATAATATGGCAGTAATAAATTTTTTTTATAGATGGACGCATAAAGTACATACGAAGGTCAACCGACTATTTTTTTTTTTTTTTTTTAATAACTGTCAAAGGTTTTTCATTGCATCGATCGATGCAGCTCGATATTCTCTATAAAAAAAAAAAAGGATTAATCCATACACGTCGAAAAATTCTTAAGTCAGCATATATTTTAATTTAAGTAAAGCTAAAAAATAAAAAAAACACGTAAAAATACGACCGAAATGTAATAAGAGTAGTAATAGTAGTATGTAGTATAGTAAAGTCTCGAGTTATCGATCTTTCAATTTTGCACGTCAACGATTATTATTAATAGATCTTCTATTTTTTATTACAAATAAACAAACTAAAATTTACATGGTTATGATAAAAATTGAAACTATTTCATTTTGGTTGGATCTTTGTTACAGAAGGAAAAGAAAAAATCAATTTAAAAAAATTATTAACGAAATTGATTTTATCATACCGATATTATTGCAATATTTAAATAAAAAAATAATAAATTATACTTGAAAATGTGGTTTGTTTCGAGTCTCTACGACTTTTTGTCCCGAAAAATCAACGAAAAGAACAATTTCAAATGAAATAATTATTAACAACATCGGTTTTATTATATTAATATTATTGCATTATTCAAATAAATAAAAGATACAGTACGCTTGAAAACGGTGTTTGTATCAAGTCTCTACGACTTTTCGTTCCGAAGATATAGCCTTCGAAAGATTTTCATTCATAATTCTTATAGTACAACTGTTCGTAGTAATTTCTAGGAATTTATATAGGTCAGTGTGTCATCGAACCAAATCAGATGAAATTATATTGGTCAGTGTATCAACGTAAACGTCTTCGATTTATATTGAAATATTTTCGGAACTAAAAGTCGTAGAGATTTGAATCGAACGTCATTTTAAAGGACACAATTTTCTTTATTTTTTTTTAAGCGTATTGATGATAATTAATTAACAATTTGTTACACAAAATTTTTATAAACAAATTTTTACGAAGTAAAATCATATTATTTTGGCAACCAAATATTCGAATTGCGACCGATTTGTAAAATTGTATAAATTAATGAATTCTAAACAAATTATGTTTTTTTACAAAAGAAACAATTTTTTTACATTATTTACAGCCACGTGTTCATTTATATGGGAATATTTTGTAAAATTAAAAGTCGTGGAGATTTGAATCAAACGTCGTTTCAAAGGGCGGTTTTTTTTGCGATGTTTTCAAGACAGAGTTTGTTTAAAACAATTTTTTTATAAACCAAATTCTTACGAAGTAAGTTCATTTTCTTTCACCTAACAAATCTTCATTTTGCGATCGATTTGCAAAATTACATAAATTAATATGTTATAAACAAATTATTTTTTTTTTTTTAGCGAAGATACACTTTTCTACATTATTCCAAATTATTTTGTTCACATATATATTTATTGTAATATACTTCTATCTCATCGGAGGTAATTATTTATGAGTAAATTCAATATATGTATACGTATATATATATATATATATATATATATATATATATATATATATATGTACATAAAAATAAATAGATAAAAAAAAACAGAAATTGAATTTCTCTATTTAAAAGTCGAATTGTTTTCGTTGATAAAACTTTAGTCCTGAGAAGAACGTGTAAGTACAATTTACCACAAGAGCTAGAGAACGGCCGTAGTTGTTTTGTTAGAAGCGTTGATCCGATTAGAACAAAGCTTTGCTTAGTTACTTACTTAGACTCGTCCTGATCCTCATCATCGTCCTCCGAATCGAAAAAGGCGTCGTCGTCTTGTGTATCAGCTGAACTATCCGCTCTCATTCGTCGTTGCTGAACGGCCAATGATTTCGGTATTACCACGTCACTGAAAATAACGGATAAAAATACATTTTTTATTCTTTCAACCTTTTCATCTTCTTCTACTTCTACTTCTACTTCTACTTCTTCTCCTTCTTCCTCTTCTTCTTCTTCTTCTCCTTCTTTTTTTTCAAGATTTCTTACGATCGAGACGGATTATTCGCACGTGTCATAAAAAAAGAAAAAAAAAAAAAGGAAAAATGAAAGAAGAAAAGAGGATCAAGAAACTGGAACGTGTTTTCTACGCTTAGGCACTCAAGTGCTTCCTTAATCCAATAAAAATCGTTTCTTGACGAGTTACACTTATGTAATACAATCTCGTATAGGTGCACATGACGTGATCAAAATTAGAAGAAGAAATGGAATTAACGATAATAGCAATAAAAATAAAAATAAAAATAATAACGATAATAATAATAATAATAATAACAACAACAACAACAACAACAACAACAACAACAACAACAACAACAACAATAATAATAATAATAATAATAATAATAATAATAAAAGTAATAAAATCGGGAATAAAAAATTTATTAAACTTCAAATTGAAGAAACAACTCGACGAAATATCGATGAAATTTTATATACCGTAAAGTGTTCCCTGAATACATATTGATATTCTCTACACGATATTATTTGTTACACGTAATGTATCGATTTCCATTAAAAATGAAAAAAAAAAGAAGAAGAAGAAGGAAAAAATTTGTTACGACTTTCGTATCTCGACGATATAGTTAACCATGAAATAGATGCAATAAATATTATACTTCTCTAACGAGACCTAGGCGGAACTTTTACTTCAAACATTCTTTCGTAAAATCAATAGGATTGGAAATATTGGATCGTATCATTTTAAAATGCGACACATAGAATATATATATATATATATATATATATATATATATATATATATATATATATATATATGTAGGAGTCGTAAAAAAGTTGAATCATTAGATAACTTGGACCGAGAGACTTGAACTCAAATCCGGGTTTTTCACTTTCCGGGCGAGTTACTCTAATCATTAAACTATCCAGGAGCCCTTCGGTCAACCTCTTCACAAATGCCTACTTACATTAAATGGAAGTGCTCGTTTCTCCCTTTGCCTCACTCTCACTCTCTCTCTCTCTCTCTCTCTCTCTCTCTCTTTGACACACACAAACACACATGTATATATGTTAGTATGTATGTATGTATATACGTGTATATAAAGATCAAGATAAGTAAACGTCCGCATACAACTTCGGTCAACGTACACCGTAATTTCTACGATTAGGTATAGCTTGGAAAATATCTACTACGTTTCAGGGCGAATGCTTTACGTCATGGAATCTACTTTATTCAACAAATTAGAGCTTGTTACGAAGTTTGGTAACTCCTACGTGTTCTCTCTTACTCTCTCTATTTCTCTCTCTCTCTCTCTCTCTCTCTCTCTCTCTCTCTCTCTCTCTCTCTCTCTCTCTCTCTCTCTCTCTATCTCTCTCTTTCCGTCTCACTTTGACCACCATTTGCGATTTGCATTTGCTGTAAATAGCGACGCATGAGTTAATTCCACTATGGACTACAATTACCACTAGGAACGTACCAAATGCGACGAAACGGATTAACATTACTCGAGTAAACATAGCCGTGGAAAACATGGTTACGTTTCATGTCGGAAGTTCGCCATTTTCCATTTCTCAAGAAAACTCGTGGAAAAGCGTCCGCCAGATAGTCGATAAACACGAACTCGGAGAATATATAAATATATAAATATATATATATATATATATATATATATATATATATATATATATATATACACGAATGTAAGAAATTATCGGTGAATGTTCTAATTCGTCGAAAAAACTGTTCCTATTCGTACCTCTATCTCTATCTCCTCAATGAAAATGAATGATCATGATTTTGAAACGAAGGATTAATATATCGATCAATAATTTTACTCTAACTCGCATTCATAACGATCGTTAAATTTTCGCTCGAACAAACGTTTCATATAAAAAATATTCGTCTCCAAATATATCATATCGTAGTATCGGACGAGCTATTAAAAATATACATCGACATTCCGATTATTTTATACGATGAGATCGTCGTCGCGCGATTCTCACGGAAAACTACGACTTTCTATTCATTATCTATTTTTAGGAATTATCGTACAACGTTTGTCTGAAACAATTTTTCTTTCTTTTTTCTTTTTGTTGCATCTTTAAATCTCAGGGAAACGATCCGCCTCTATACAAAATAAAACGGATTACATATATGTGCGTACGTGTGTTTACGTCTGACCTATATATATAATAAAATAAAATTAAGAATTACGTGTAATAAAGTATAAATTACATTGCTATATATTTATATATATATATAAAATATACTAAATGTACTAATGTATAAATAATTCGAAAGAAAACAATTTTTCAAGATTAAAATTCGAAGCGCATCGAACGATAAACAAATAATTATTATTCCTTTATCCCTCTCAATCGTTATTCCACACGTGTATATATATATATATATATATATATATATATATATATATGCACACTTATACACGTAATATCTTAATCTGTCTCTCTCGAAGAGGAAAATTTTATCGCTAACGATCATCGAATTTACCGATTAACATGACATCGGAAGGAGAGGTGAGCCACAACTCAGAAACTTCCGAATGAGTTTCAAGCGAGTCATGTGGCTTTGGTTAGGAACGTACACAAAGAGAGAGAGAGAAAGAGAGAGAGAGAGAGAGAGAGAGAGAGAGAGAGAGAGAGAGAGAGAGAGACATGTCAAGTTATCTAAGCATATATTCCATTCACATGTGCTGTATATTACGTTCAATTAGTATTAAGTACCATAAAAGCGGAAACAATAATCTACGATGGATTGTTACGCATGAGCTCCGTAAGATAATTAATTCAATCTAAAGATATATATATATATATATATATATATATATATATATATATATATATGTAGTATATTATACTAAATATATGTTAATATATTAACATATATGTAATGTATGTAATACATATATGTTAATAATATATTAACATATATGTTAATTATAAATTATATCATAAAATTAATATATATATATATATAAATTAATAATAATGAAAAAAAAACAATTTTTTACGATAATTACCTTAAAGATAATTTATAATAATAAATTAATAATAGTGAAAAGGATAATTTTTTATGATAATTGCCTCGAATCAAAGCATACATACATACATATATATATATATATATATATATATATATATATATATAATATAAATAACTAAATGTATGTGTATATTACTTACCCTGATTTGTGAAGTTCTTTCTTTGACACACAAACGGCAGTAAATGTGTCTTCGAGTAAACAGAGTTCCTTCTTTTTGCAGTTAAGTGGACGACAGAGTTCGCCTATGGACAAAGACAAAAATTGTCAACGATTAGAATATGAATTAACGAGCTGATTTTATTTCGTATTTTGCCAAAATTTTTGGATGAAATATTTTAATGATTTAAAAATATAAAAAAAAAACAAAAATACAAATAAAAAGAAGAAAGAAAAAGAGAGGAAAAATATCTTCTTTTTTCTTGTTTCTTTCAGAAACATGAGAAATAAATGTCAGCTTTAGAAGGATTTATTCTTAAATTAACGACTGAAGGGATGAGAGAGAGTGAGAGAAGATGAACGTTTTATGAACTTAGAGTATAAATCCTGTGTTTAAGATCAAATTTTTTATTTACGATCTCCATCAAAAGATGATGAAACATATGTTAGATTTGGACAGACTTATTGTTAAATTATATAGTCCAAAGATGTGAGAAGGAAGATAATATTTCATTAACATATACATACATATTAACATATATACATATATATAAAAGATCCTAGAGAATTATTAAGAAGAATTATATTTTTCCGAAACCTTTTAGGTCAATCATTTTTTCTTCAGATTTTCAAAACTGTTGCTACAAGCCCGATTAAAATTCGAAGAAGTCTTGAAAAATTGTAATTGATTTTTAATATTATTCAATGATTTTTAGAACAATTTGTATATATATCATTGACTGAATTATTGAATATTATAAATAAAAATAAATAATATCGCGTTAAAGAAATAAAGAACAGTATAATAGATATTATTTTACTGTATTTTACAAATGATATATCAAAAATAATTATAATGATTATTATATTATTAATACATTGAATGCATATATAATATAATTGCATATATAATATCAAATTAATGTATATTAATATATATATATATATATATATATATATATATATATTAAATAATATTATTAATTGTAAAATAATATAGTAATAAATTACAAGCTTACGTGAATATTCTATCTACGATCTGCCCACCTCGATGTCTTTGATCGAACTGTCGCTAAACAAAACGTATAACGTATCCCTACCTATGTATACAAGAACGTTAGTGTGTACTCCTCGAAATATCGATTATACTTTACAAGCACTTTCTTTTAAATGTAAACAAGCTCGGTTCATCTAAAATTCGGAGAATTTTATATAACACATAAACAAACGCGCACGTTTTTACTCCTTCGTTTATTATTACTCGTACCTTTGACTATCGTATATTGTCTATATATTTGACATCGTTTTGACTTTATAATAATTACGTTCAACGAAAAGATTCTAAATGACTTCATTGATAAATGAAAAATTTTTTAATTCCAATCGACTAAAGTGTCTCATTCATATATATATATATATATATATATATATATATATATATATATATTTTGTATTGACAAAATATTTAATATTTGGGATTATAATTTACAAAAGAAAAGATATGAAAATGTCAGAGAATTAAGAAGAATTATTCTCAATATTAAATTTCAATATTAAATAGTTAAGAAAGCGTAAACATTTTTAACGATTCATTGCAACATTCTTAAAAAAATATATTTCGACGTTCTAACATTTTCAAGTTGAGTAATATATATATATATATATATATATATATATATATATATACTCAGCTTTAAAACTTATAATAAAGGGAATTCTTTAATGACGCGATTCGACAATAGTAAATAAGAATGTAATTAATTTTCGCCATATTCCCTTTGGCATACGGAAAGACAATTTAAATTTCTCTCTTGTCTTTCCTCTTTTTTTTTTATTTTCCTCGCTTTTCTTCTTTTTCTTTTTGAACTCCCTCCAGAAAGCAACGAAACGAAAGAAAGCGATAGCTACGTTTCTTTTGATGTTGGTGTCGCATACTGATCGTCAAGAACGAACAAAATTCGCTTTGAAAATCGTCGAAACGTGCGAAGGAAGAAAATTCCAAGATATCGGAATGTATATCTTCTCTCTCTCTCTCTCTCTCTCTCTCTCTCTCTCTCTCTCTCTCTCTCTCTCTCTCTCTCTCTCTCTCTCTCTTTCTTTCTTTCTTTATTACTAATCTCCAGAGCGTGTGCTAACCAAAGCGACAGAGAGAGAGAGAGAGAGAGAGAGAGCTGTGATTGTCTTCTAAAGTGCCTACCACCGACTAGGAGGACATCTTCGTAACGATTCATGGCAATCTAGCTAATTACTTCGTGATTTAATTGCATCTTAAAGTATGCCATTCGTTAACCAAAAGTCCAAAGACTTGGAACGTCTATGTATATAAGATGGGACGAATTCAATCTTTATGATTGGTGTTAACGTCTAATGCAATTTTTCTTCCCTTTCCTTCCTTTTCTCCTCGTCCTTTTTTCTTCTTTCCTCGCTCTACCACCATCACCACCCTACCCCACCGCCCCCGCTCCCTCCCGCTTCCGCCGCATTTCATCGAACAACAAATATAACGTCGAATTTTGTCGATCGAACGTCCAATTTTACTTCCTTATTTTTTACCTCCTCGTTTTCGTGACAAAAAGGAGAGAATAAATAAAAAAAAAAAAAAAAAAAGAAGAGATTAAACAAACGAATAAAAACATCGAAGAGAAGAAACGATAGTTATCGAATGCGAGGATATAATTGACATGACGTGGGAAGGTATTAAAACAAAAAAAAAGAAAAAAGAAATGAAAAAAAGTAAAAAAATAAAAAAGATCCAGGCAAACTATAATTGAAGTATTTCAAGTGTCAGTGATGTTACACATGTCGGATATAAATTCCCAGTATAAGTCGATGTAAATCAAAGAGTAACTCTCTTTCCCCTAAGCACGTTCACTCACCATATACGTGTATGTCTGTGGCGAAGTAGGAGAATGGGTGGAGTAGGAGGAGGTGGATACTACTACTACTACTACTACTAATACTACTACTGCTATTACTATTACTATTACTATTACTACTACTACTACTACTACTACTACTACTACTACCACTATGTATACTCCGTGCGAGCGTTTTCTTTCCTATAAAAGAATAATCCCGAGCGTACGAGTATACGATCCGACAGCTTCAGCATGAGGTTTCACCCTGAAAGAATTGGATGGGCCTCGCACGAACGATTCGAAAGACGAATGCGAATCGTAACGAGAGAGGAACGATTTGTAGCTCGTCTGGAAATTCTTTTTCATTTTTTTTAATTCTTCTCTCTCTCTCTCTCTCTCTCTCTCTCTCTCTCTCTCCCTCTCTTTCTTTCTCTACGTTTCTCTCTCCTTAATTTTCTTTTTTTCTTTTTGTCTTACGTACACTCGATCGTCTCCGTCTTCATTTAAATAATTTCGTTTTCCTTATATTTCTATCGACGATTAATTTTTTACGTTGACCATTCAAAGGGGTATGTAATGATTTATTTCTTTTTTCTTTTTTAATTTCTATTTCTTCCTCTTTTTTTTATGGAAATTTTTAGAAAATAAAAAAGAAATAAGAAAAAATTGTTAAGCAAATATATATATATATATATATATATATATATATATATATATATATATATTGAAGATGAAATAATAAATAAATTACATTTAAGACGGTACAGATTTGTATAGAAATTTTTGAAAATTCAAAAAAAAAAAAAAATGAAAATGTTAGACGATTGATTAAGTATACATTCAAGCAGAAATAAAATGTAAAAATTGTATTTTTATATGGGTGATTCTTAAGGGAGAAAAAGCTTTATAATTTCAATGAGGAAGGAGGGATCAATACAGAATATATATATATATATATATATATATATATATATATATATATGTATACATTTTTAAATTAATTCCTTTAATATACGATTTATTTACTTTATTAGAAATTTCAAAATCTATTTTATATTATCCTTCGAATAAATATTAAAAAGGAAATGATGAAAACCTTGAATTACCATAATCTCGTTTACATTATGCATATTACATAGCGTTTGTAAAATACATATATTAAAAATCAAAATATTTTCATTCCCGAACCACATACATACATACATACATACATACATACATACATAAACACATACATATATATATATATATATATAAGTATGTATGTATGTATGCATATATATATACATACGTCGAAGTGAAGAAGAATTAATCGGAGAGAAAAAAGATTTTAAGTAAAAATTCGAATAAATATTCAAAAGGAAATGATGGAATGCTTAAATTACCATTATTTTGTTTATATAACGCATATTATACATCCACACACACACACACACACACACACACACACCATATTGAAATACGTCAGAAATAAACGTGACGTAATTCCGTAACTGAATAAAACAAATGTCTCTACGTTTAAGATGAGTCCGTCTAAAACGGGAAGGAAAAGAGATAGAACAAAAAAAGAGAAAATAAATAAATAAACGAGCGAAAATAAAATTGCACCTGTTTTATTTTACTTTTATTTTTTTTTTTCGTCTCTCGACGAAATTGACGTTTCGAAGAATATTCAATGACGTACACGACGACGGCGAAACGAGTCATGGGTTTTTAGTACGCATACGTGAAACACATTTTACGATATCAAATTCAGTCGGCAGTGCCAAGCGAAGATATCGATTTACGTTGCAAACCGAGGTCCTGTTCGTTGCAGTAGGAACCTTCGAGTGGAAGTCCTCGAGACGCGACTTGAGAGAGACCCGCGCTCCGTTCTAATGCTCAAGTTTGTCTGAGATCCAAATCTAGACAAGAGGCTCGAATTTCTCCAATAATAGAAAGCGGAAGACTGCGGACACGATTGAATAGACAAAGAGACGAAGACGGAGACGGAGAAATAGACAGAGATAGGATATAGAGAGGGAGCGTTAGATGAACCGTAAAACAAAACTGGACCTGCATAACAATTCGTTAGGGATGTAGACACGAGGAAAAAAAAACAGAAAAGAGAGAAAAGAAAAGGAAAGGGTTGCGGGGAAAGTGGACGAGGGAGGAGAGAGGGGAAAGGGGAGAGGGTCGATAGAAATGATGGAAAGTAATACTACTCGCCGCGTCTTTTCGCTTCCATTAACACGGTAATTTTATACGAGAATAAGGAAGATAAACCCGATATGACGTAGATACGCGAGACGTCTTCGAGAGAAATACGAACGTTCTAAGATAATCTAATGTGATGCATGGCTGCACCCTTCTTATAAGGTGAGAAAGAGAGAGAGAGAGAGAGAAGGAAGAGAATGAAAATTATCATGGAGAAGAATATGAAGATAGACGATAAATAATATGATAAAACGATCTATATCGTTTTTATAGGTTTAAAAATGTTCACTGTTAAATATATGCACGTCTATGATGTATTTACGATGAAACAATGATATTGTTTGTACGATTCATTCGTTTTTATCATTATATAGTAATATCGTTAAATATTATTGTATGGTATGATTAGATTGTAATATTATTATTTAATATTTTGTATAAATAGGAAAAAAAAAGATATATTGATTAATTTATTGTATATATCGTTATGTGATAATATCATATATGATTAAAATATTGTATGGTATTATTAAACGTTCGATTAATTTAATAATATGATGATCATTAAATTATCAAGTGTCTGTGTGTGTAGATCGTAATAAAATTATTTTTGATATATTTTTAACGATGTAATTCTGAAATCTTTCGAACGGAATATACGGTATATGATATTTTAATTAAAAACATTCTTGAAACGCATCATAAGGGAAAATATAGCATATAAGGGAAAACCATATATATATATAAATTGTCCCTTTATGAGGCTCGACGTGTACCTAATATACTTGTGAATTTTCGTCGACACCCTTTGCTCTTTATAGTAAAAACACGAGTTAATAACGACGGCGACAAAATTAAGGGGTTACGCCAGGAGAGTCGAGAAGAACGACAGAGATAGAGATATAGAAATATTTGCAGATATATGTATATATATCTTCTTCGTTTCAATATCGGCACGAATTTTCCGGACCATCCAATATATTTAAAAAAAAAAAAAAAAAAAAAAAAAAATGAATTCTTCTTTTTCGATTATACATAATTTCTATATCTACGCTTGTCTTTGAAAAAATAAGAGCTATATTTATAAAAGAAGATTGTAGAATTTAAAAATTACTTGAAAGTATTAAATTTTTATTATTCATTCCGAAGGAAGTTTTAAAAACGATTTGTCGTAACAAATAAATACTTTTTTTTAATGCAACTTTAAACGCTTCATCGAAAATTCAATTTGATTGACACTTGATTAACAAACAATTGCATATTTTACATCTGACGTATTTTATATTTCATACTGAAAATTACAGAAATCGTAAATATCGTTATAGAACAATTAACAACGTCGACTATGATTGACGTAACGATATTGAATTATGTTAGAACGAAGAAAGAAAAAAAGGAAAACACGAAAAACATTGAAGAAGGAAAAACCGAACGAACGGATTATTAATGCATCGATAATCAATAATTAATTTCTAATGTCAATATGAATTCAATAAAAAGATCTACGTACAATGAATACTGTTGAACATATACAAAAACGTTGATTATAATTAAACGAAATTTAACAAAAAAAAAAAAAAAAAGAAAAAAATCAATTCGAACATGTTTCTCAAATAAATTCGTCCTTTTATAAAACATCAACGACAATAGCTATTGTCGAATATTATCCCCTCACTCCGCTTTAACGCTAGACTCCATTAATTGTCAAAGTAATCTTAACTAAAATTTGTTTCCATCACAGAATTAAACCGATTAAAACGAAATCTTTATTATCACAAAATTAAATAAATTAAACGAATAACAACGAACGATAATAATTTATATTTTCTATTTTCTGTTTCTTTTTTTTCAAGTAACCATTAAATTAACCCAACACACAGATACGCGCACACACACACACACGTGAAAAATAAAGAAAGATTAGAAACTCTGGTATCAATCGAAACAATTTTTTCTTAAAAAGAGAAAAGAAATAAATAAATAAATAAATGAAAAAAAAATTTTTTTTCCTCTATTATCAAAAATAGTTAAAAAATATTTCAGACGTTAGTATAACATGAAACAGCTTGTATATGGAAGGAGTATCGTTAGATGGGACATTATTATAGGATCGCGTTGAACTGGGGATCGAATTACGGGGAACGATCACCTCACGAGAGAGAGAGAGAGAGAGAGAGAGAGAGAGAGAGAGAGAGAGAGAGAGAGAGAGAGAGAGAGAGAGGGAGAGAGAGAGATCATGATCACACCGTGCAAGTGTAGCTAGCTCGTGGCCTTAACCACGCACCGCACCACCGATACGCATTATCCGATGATAATTAGACGTCGGTGTAATATGCGGGAGGGAACGCGTGCGCGTTATAGCGTGTAAGATCGTGCGAGTGGTTGTTATTATTATTATACATTTGGATCCAATTATGTCCGTGTGCACGTTGAAGCGCCAATTTGCGTACACGTTTATCGTTTCAAGCCTGTCCTCCTACATTCCTACATAAATATACATATGTATGTGATGCTTGTGCGCGTGTGTACAGATATGTATATAGATATGTATATATTTTGTGTAGTAATACTTACACAAGTCTCTTATCGAAAGTAATAATCCTGTCGACGATTATTAGACATACGCGTGCGTAATCTCGAGTGACAATATACTCGGATGTTCTCACTATACTTGTCTCTCTCTCTCTCTCTCTCTCTCTCTCTCTCTCTCTCTCTCTCTCTCTCTCTCTCTCTCTTCCTCTCTCTCCTTTTTTTTTACACTCGACTCTTCTCTGTGGTACCTCCCGACAAACAATGAGGCTCGTTACGCGATTCGTTGAAGATAAGATCGTTGAAAATGTTTCCGTTCTGTTTGCGAATCATTCTTCTCTCTCTCTCTCTCTCTCTCTTCTCTTCTCTTCTTTTTTTTTTATTTTTCCTTTTATTTTCATTTTCATCCTCTTTCTTAAAACTCTTTTCTCTTCTTTTTCTTCTTCTTCCTCATAAAATTTCGAATTATTTGGAATCTCAAACTCTGCCATTTTTGTATTTTTTGTTTGTTTGCTTCTTTCTTTTGCTTCTTTTAATTTTTTTTTTTTTTCTTTTATTTTCGAAACAATCAATTTGCTAATATCGACATGGATTGTTACGCCACAATACGTGCCTTTTAAGATAACATGTAATACGAATTTTCATTTCAGAGTTCTATTGAAAATTGAATATTTCTTCGGAGATGATCATTGGACGCTTTTATTTTTATCATAGACTTTTCTAATTCGTCTTTTTGTCATAACAAATAATACGTATTTCTCCAAAATTCATTCGGACAATTATTATTATTTATTGACAATTACATTCATTTATCATTATATGTCTTTTTAAGATTTCTTCTACTCCTTTTTCATTTCACAAATTATCAATTCTTATTTTTAAAATAATATAATAAATATAATCGGAATACTTTAGATTCAGCTGGAATATTAATGGTAATATAAATATGTATGTGGATGCATGGACATCTGAATAAATGATTTTTAAAGCTTGTCGTGTACCATCGGAATAACTTCTTTGCATTATATAGTTTTATAGAGTCATATAGAGTATATCATTTTTTTATAGTGTTGAATACAATAGTAGTATAACACTATATTTTATTAAACTTCTATATACATACACAAATGTTACTTTTGTATCACTTTATATTTATAACGAAATAACATTATCGTAGCGCAATATATGCATTTTTAAATAAATATTCTTACAAAAAAAAAAAAAAATAATAAAAAAGGATCTCCAAATTATTTATTAACCAGGCAAACATATGCGATGCAACTCGATTTCTATATATATATATATATATATATGATCTTAAAAAAAAAGCAACTAAAAAATAATTCGAAACTCGTTTATAGAATAATTACCATCATTTATAAAGCATCGAGCCTTCGATCAATTTGAATTTTTCTCTCTTCAAGACGATCGATCCGCATTGAAACGAAGTATCATCCATCCATCCATCCATCCATCCATCTATTTATTCACCCATCTATCTATCCATCCATCCATCCAACCAACCGTCCATCCATCCATCCATCCTATCGAGTTTAATGTCGTTTACATACACGTTAAAACTCCGTAAGGAATCGATCGTGATCTCCGTGGCATCCCAATCAGGTATGCATTATGCACTCTTCTACTTAAAGCATTGCATTAAGTAAGAGGTAAGGAGGGATATAGCGAAGTTAGAATGAGATAGATAAAAAGAGAGAGAGAGAGAGAGAGAGAGAGAGATAGTTCGATGAATGTCGGATAACAGGACGAAATCGAGTACACGAAGGATCGTAGATCCCGTAGGACGGAGTATTAAATACGTGACTGGACTTAACCGATCGTTTTCACCGTCCACCTATTCACCCTTTAAATCATTTCACGAAGAATAACCGGCAGCCATTATTATGACCACCCAAGCGTTCGTCTCTCTCTCTCTCTCTCTCTCTCTCTCTCTCTCTCTCTCCCCTCTCTTACTCTTTTTATTTTTCTACTTGTTCAAACTCATTCCGATCGACACTTTTTCCCCGGGTTATTCCTATCAAAGAAATAAGGGTAGAGAAAGGGAGAGAAAAAAAGGGAAAGGGATGAAGAGGTCGAACGAAGGGTAGACACCAAAGTAATTGCTTTGGTATGATTCCTCTCCGATCCTCATTTCACGTAGATTCAATTATTTTCCTGGTTTTCTTTTAATTTTAATTTTATTTTTCCTTTTATCTTTATCTTTTATTATTATTTCTTTTTCTTTTTTGCCTCCCCATGAGAATACTCTTACGTGGATGGAAAGAGAAAGAGAAAGAGACAGAGAAAGAGAGAGAGAGAGAGAGAGAGAGAGAGAGACGCTCGTATTACTGCAGAACCAAAGTCGTTCCTACAAAAGCGTGATTCTCACATATTTACGCAATTCCGAGCTTTAAAGAGCTTAACAACAACAAAAAAAAAGTAAAAGAGGGGAGAGAGCAGCCGGGGGTATGAGCGAGGAACTTCAAACGGAGAGGAACCTGTTCTATAATCCTCAATGTAGGGAAATCGTTCCATTTACCTTTACGACTCGACGACGAGCAGACATACTTTTTTTTCGTCGTCTTCCCTTTTCTTTGATTTTCTTTCTTTTTATTTTTTCTTTCTTTTTATTTATTTATTTATTTATTTATTTTTTTTTGTTCGTTAATAAGTCCAACGTACGCGCATTTGTATATTCGAGTCGTGTTTTGCAATATATCAAATAGAAACTTTACGTCTTAACGCGAGGAAGGTAAAAAAAAAAAACAAAAGAAAACAAAAAAGGAAACAAGACACGGCGTGTAACCTTGGAACGGAATCGAATTTGAAAACCGTTTAATTAATTGAAACCTTTGGGAATCGTAATGGTCCCTTCATACCGTCGAATCGATCATCACAACCTTTTTTAAGAGAATTTTAACGATAAATTTCTTCGATTAACATGTATTGTTATGTCTTGTGGCATAAAGGAGAGAGAGAGAGAGAGAGAGAGAGAGAGAGAGAGAGAAATATTAAGTGAATTGAAAAATAAAATTGATTAGTTTTCGATCGGTCTGTGAAACCTTTAATTTTTAAGTCGATAGGATCAAAATGAAAGGAGATTTGATGGATAATGATAATAATTTTATCTCTGGTACCTCTCCTTCTTTTTTTTTAACTATAATAATTCTTACTATGGGAGATATGAGCGTTAATTCCCCCTCCATGGCCCCTTTTGTGGGACTGATCGTACGATAAAGCCGATAAAATCGTAGACGATGGAAGGGGACGGGGGAAGGTTGCAGACTTCGATATCCGATTTATGGAAAAAAAAAAGGAAAAAAAATATAAAGATAAAAAAAGAATTTAATGAAAAAAATAAATAAATGAAAATAAAAAAATAAGATAAAAACGAAAGCTCAGAGAAATGTTTCCTAAAACGACGGAGAAACCAAATCAGGAGGATAACAATGGCGGACATTGATAGTCTTTGATTTGTTGTTGGAACGAACGATTTTTCGTTTCCCCCTTTTGAATTCGTTGTGCGGTAGCGGAAACATCTATCTATATGTTCGATATCTATATATCCATCTATCTATCTATCATCTATCTATCTATCATCTATCTATCTATCTATGTACGTATATATGTATCTAACGACTTTATACGAGTGTCTGCCATGTACGTACTACCGTTACAACTAATACTATCACTACTGCGTTCGTAATTTAATAGAAAAAGTTTACAATTACGAGAGCCGCTTTAAAAGAGATACGGAGAATGGAGGTGTGTGTGTGTGTGTGTGTGTGTGTGTGTGTGTGTGTGTGTGTGTGTGTGTGTGTGTGTGTGAAAAGTGGGTAACACGCTCGATTCTCTGAGGACACTTATTTTTTGTTCTTTTCTCCAATTTTTTTTCTGGTTATTTTTATTTTTTATTTTTTATTTTTTATTTTTTATTTTCTTTTTTTCGTTTTTTTCCTATTCCTTCTCGTGTTCATTTTAAAGGAAGGTGTACTAAAATATTCGTGTTTTTAAAACTACTAAACAACAAATTTTGAAAGCTTCCGTTCGTTGTGCCCGTTTCTTTGTATCTTTTCGTTTACTATCTTTTAAACGAACAGACGCGTTGATGCTGGATTTTAATTTTCTCTCTGTGTGTTTTTGTGTGTGTGTTTATTTGTGTGGAGTGTGTTTGTCGGAGGCTAACGAATGCATTGCACTTGCATAAAACTGCGATTTAAAGTTTCTCTTTGTTAATGTGTCGGTGTGCGTTGAATGAAATTACATTCAAGTGTTGAAGCAAATAATCGAAAAGAGAAAGAGATATATAGATAGATAGATAGATAGATAGATAGATAGAGAGAGAGAGAGAGAGAGAGAGAGAGAGAGAGAGAGAAAACTTTCGATGGTTATTTAAAAAGTCTAATGCTTCTCACAAAGCAAAAGTTAAACAGCGTGTGACGTGGAGTAGGAGAAAGAAAGAAAGAAAGTGATACAGATAGATAGATAGATAGATAGAGAAAACAAGGATTAGAAATTTTCATTTCACCATTGGATCTACTAGGATATGTAAATTTATGTTAAATTAGGCTATGGAAACGGCTTTGAAACAACGTCTGCAACTTGCATCGGTGATTCCAATTTTGTTAGTTCGAAAGTCGTCTTTTCTTTTCTTCTTTTTTGTTTTTGTTTTTTTTTTTTTTTTAACTATCCACTATTATACATTAACTTTTTTTCCCCTTCCTTTCCTCCTCTTCTATTACCAAAGTCTTAAATAAATACATAAAATATATTTATATATAGATATACATATATTTTTATTATAATTATCACTTTTAACATCGATCCTTTTGCGAATCGAATAATATTTCTATTGAATCCATCGAAATGTCTGTCCTTTTATTTTTTTATTAGAAAATGCATTCTTTGTCCTTCTCTTTTTAAAGTTTCTTTTTTTTTTATTTTTATTTCGTAAAGATTGTTCGTAAAATGGAATTTTATTATTTAAAAAGTGCTTTGTAAACGAAGACGTATTTTGTTTCTTTTTTTTTTTCAATCATAATCTGAAACTAAAACTATAATCCTTAAATCTTGTTCGCAAATGATGTTTCGCTTTTCTATTTTTTCTTTTTCTTATTTTATTATTAAATCAATAAAACTTTACTACAACTTCATTGATTTCTAATTATTGAAATCGAACATATTCGACGAGTACTTTCGCTTATCAAAAATAAATTAAAGGCATACATTGAAATTAGTCGATATATAAAAATCGATTGAGAAATTTAAATGAATCGATTAGGTGATATTTTCAAGATTAATTCTTAATAAAATTATGAAGATAATTTTGATTCTTTTCGTGCAGTATATATATATGTATATATATATATATATATATATATATATATATATCTTCCTCCCTTTTACTATTTTATTCAGTCTGTACTTCTCGTAAATATTCTCTCTCTCTCTCTTTCTCTCTGTCTCTCTCTCTCTCTCTCTCTCTCACACACACACACACACTTTTTTTCCCTGGAGAGGAGTTCGATATCTCTGAGAAGTCGGCACGCCATTCTTTTACGAACGTCTCACGATTTCTCACCTTCGAGGAGCCGATGGCGTGCATCCGCCCCCGATTTAAAGGGACGATGGTAAGAGAAGGACGGAAAAGTCATAAAATCCGAGTATATGCACGATGGCTATGAATTCAAATGGATTCTCTTTCTATCCACGATGGGGCCTCCTTCGCACTCAATGAAATGTGATATTTATCGCAGGTACTCTCACTCAAATACGATTGAAAATTTTATGTAATATCATAATCTTATATGAATGAAGATTTAATAATTACTTCGATATTAACGAGAACAAATATCACGTTATATGTTATAAAAATATATACACATATTAATTATCTTAAGAAAAATTTTTTTTCTTATTTTATGTAGCAAATGCAATAATATTTACGAATTTATTTATTTATTTGAAAAGAATCAATGACAAAATTACAAAAAAAGAAAAGAGAAAATAAAAGGAAGAAAAAGGCTTAAGTAAAACATTTTATGCAGACATAAACAAAATCAATCATACTGTTAATCATAATAGCACAGTAATTAAAATAAAATTATTATAAATATTATATATATACACAAAATTGTAATCATCTTGAAAAACTTCGATCTTTTTAGAGATGTAGAGAAAGCTTGGTAACAAAAGTCGTACGTTATACAGGGGACCATAATATTACAGCAATAAATTTTTTACAGTTGTACGCGTGAGAGATGTATGAAGGTCAATTGTGTTTTTCTTTTCTTTTTTTTTTTTTTTTTTTTTTTTTTTTAATGGTATCACATGGTCCTGATTGCATTGGTCGTCGCAGCTCGATATTCGCTATAAAAAACGTATTAACCCATGTATATCGAAAAAATATTATTACAGGTTATATATATAAGCGCTTACTCAGCGCTTACTCAGTGCTTACGCTACGCTTAGATTAAGTACTTGTTTTAAATACATGACTTTTAGTCTCGAAAATCCTTCCCATGTAAATCAAGAACGTGATTACTAATGAAAAAAAAAATAGTTGAAAAAATAGTTTCTTCGATAAAAAGATAAAATGTTTATGATATATTAATTTATATAATTTTGCAAATCGATCGCAAAATGAAGTTTTGTTTGGTGAAAGAAGATGAACTTACTTCGTAAGAATTTGGCTTATAAAAAAATTGTTTTAAACAAACTCTGTCTTGAAAACATCGCAAAAAAATCCGCCCTTTGAAACGACGTTTGATTCAAGTCTCCACGACTTTTAATTTCACAAAATATTCCCATATAAATGAAAACGTGGCTGTAAATAATGTAAAAAAATTGTTTCTTTTGTAAAAAAAAAACATAATTTGTTTATAATTCATTAATTTATACAATTTTACAAATCGGTCGCAATTCGAATATTTGGTTGCCAAAATAATATGATTTTACTTCGTAAAAATTTGTTTATAAAAGTTTTGTGTAACAAATAGTTAATTAATTATCATCAATACGCTTAAAAAAATAAAGAAAATTGTGTCCTTTAAAATGACGTTCGATTCAAATCTCTACGACTTTTAGATCCGAAGATATTTCAATATAAATCGAAGACGTTTACGTTGATATACTGACCAATATAATTTCATTCGATTTGGTTCGATGACACACTGACCTATATAAATTCCTAGAAATTACTACGAATAGCTGTACTATAAAAATTATCAATAAAAATCTTTTGAAGGCGATATCTTCGGAACGAAAAGTCATAGAGACTTGATACAAGCACCATTTTCAAGCGTACTGTATCTTTTATTTATTTAAATAATGCAATAATATCGGTACAATAAATTCGATTTTGTTAATAATTTTTTTAATTAAAATTTTTCTTTTAATTAAATTTTCGGAACGGAAGATCGTAGAGACTCGATACAAACACCGTTTTCAAGCGTACTGTATCTTTTATTTATTTGAATAATGCAATAATATTGATATAATAAAACCGATTTTGTTAATAATTATTTCATTTGAAATTGTTCTTTTCGTTGATATTTCGGGACAAAAAGTCGTAGAGACTCGAAACAAACCCCATTTTCAAATATAATTTATTATTTTTTTATTTAAATATTGCAATAATATCGGTATGATAAAATCAATTTCGTTAATAATTTTTTTAAATTGATTTTTTCTTTTCCTTCTGTAATAAAGATACAACTACAATGAAATTATTTCAATTCTTATCGTAATCGTGTAAACTTTAATTAGTTTACTAAAAATGAAAAATAGAAGATCTATTAATAGTCGATAATGTACAGAATCGAAAAATGTTTAAGTTGAAAGACTCTTGTCGTAACTTACTAGATACTATTACTCTTATTACAGTTAAATCTTCACATGGTCTCTGTTAAAAATATTTAAATCAACATTGTACCTAAATTAATAATTTTTTTGAGAATATATGAGTTAATATCTTTTTATGGAAGATGTCGAGCTACATCGACCAATGCAATCAAAAACGTATGATCTAATTAAAAAAAAAAAAAAAAACTCACTTGATCTTTACGTACCCATACGTGACCACCTGTACAAAAATCATTATGTCATATTATGTACATTGCCTCCTCCCCGACTATATCGTTCAACTTTTGTTAACTAAGTTTTTCTATATCCATAAAAAGAACGAAGATATTCAAAGTGATCAAAGTTACTACCCCATTCTGTACATATGTACCAAATTTATATAAAAAATTTATTTAATCTTTATTCTTTACTTATTTCACTATATACAAAAATATTATTAATAATTAAAAATTGTATATATACATATATATATTATATTTATATATATTAATTATTTTAATAAAATATATCTAAACGCATAACAATCAAAATAATTTCAACGAACATAACTATTTGAAACTTATTAATTCAAAACATATAAATTAATGGTATTAAAGCAGTCGATCAAAATTTATAAATTGAATTAATTAAAAAAAAAAAATAAAAAATAAATAAATAAATATAAGAAGATAAACGACAATATTGGGATGATAATAATTTGATCAATTAACTCGCTAGCTAGAAAACTTACTGTTCGGGTCGTGTATCCATCTCTTCTTATCTCCAACCTTCATTATACGGGTATCATCCTGGAAAAGAAGAAAAGACAAAGCACAAGATCAGTAAAAGCAATAATATACCTACTTGGGAGTTTTTCTTTTTCTTTATTTTTTTTTTTGCCTTTTCTCTCTCTCTCTCTCTCTCTCTCTCTCTCCCTTTCTTTTCCTTTCTTTCTTTTTTAAATTACGATGGTATTACGTCTTCGTATAAAAATATAAAAAGCGTGTACGGTGAGAAACAGCAGCAGCAGCAGCAGCAGCAGCAGCAGTAGTAGTAGCTGCTGCTGCAGCAGCGGGGTTGGTTATTCCAGGTTAGAAAGATTATCCGAGTCTTCGTTCAAAAAATTAACTATACCGAGGTAGATATAAAGTTTAACAAGCCTGGGGTAGATGACGTTCGCTAAATTACATGGGGCCGTTCACGAAGAGTTGGAAAAGGTAAGGGGCAACTTAAGAAAACGGTAAAATACTTGCTGGTTTTTCTTCGTCAAAATTATAAAAAAAAAAAAAAAAAAAAAAAAAAAAATAAATAAAGAGAGAAAAGAGAAAAAGAAAAACAAAGGATCTAATTATTTTTTTCGTTCGTTTATCTGAGAAAAATTAATCTAACGCGATCTTTCTTAAATCTTTTTATCTGCAACCTTTTTATCTGCCATCGGTATTCAGCGCGAGGTATAAAAGAGAAATAAAATAACAAATAAAAAGGAAAGAAAATGGAAAGAAAAAAGCAAAATTTGAAGGAGGAACGAGAAATTCGCTGTCTTTAATATCGTTCCCGTCAAAACTATAATTTGACATCGAATATTAACCGTACAAATTAGGAAGAAGAAACTATAGCGTCTCGATAACGAAGTGTGATTAATTACATTAGTGATAACTCATATTGAATCGAGTTCTTTTTTCTAACGTATGAATGACGTATAAATGTTCATTTTAAAAAATAAACCAATGATGAGACTCGACCGTGTCGATGAGAAATAAGTAATCAGAAAATACTTTACGTCTAATAATATATTATAATATTGCAATATAATAATTGATCGATAAGTATACGATGTCAAAATTCGTAATAAAAACTTCTAATATTGTTTATTTAAATTAAAAAAAAAAGAAAAAAAAAGGAAAAAAAAAGAATGAATGTACCATTAGTTTGTTAAAAAATATTCTGACGTTATTTATTTAGATAAACAAAGCTGAATGCGTCGTAATTTTAATAACAAAAAAAAAATCCCATATTATTTTATTTATATAAACAAAACTGAATGTACCATATTTACGAATATCTCTACGATTAATCTACGTATTGTACGACTTGACCACTTGACATTGACGGTACAATTTACGTTAGACCGATAATGGCTACTTAAAAAAAAAAAAAAAGAAAAAACGCGAACGACGTAATTAACGCTTTCGTCGCGATAAAAGCAATGACACACCGAATACGAACCCGACGATCGAAAAGTCTTGTCTCATCGAGCCTATCAAATAATCAATGATTTGAAAAAGAATCAATGGATAAGTTTCAGGTAACAAATCAAGAGAATCTTTATCGTAACTAAGCAAACGTAGAACGTGACGAACGATCGCATGTCTATCGTATAAAATTCCGAATAGGAAGTTTAAATTGGAGCACGGTGTTTCTCGCTCGAAGTTCAGGCCGAGGTTAGCGAAGAAAAAAAGGGGAAAGAAGAAAGAAAGAAAGAAAAAAGAAGGAGGTGGAGGAGAAGAGAGAAAAAAAAAGAAACGGATAGATACGTACTTGCTTGGATTGGAGAATGAAAAAAAAAAAAAATAGGAAAGAAAAAAGAAAAGGCTAGTGTTGTGAATCGAGCGAGAAAATTGAAGAGAAAGAGCTAGCCACCGAGCGAGAAAATTGAAGAGAGAGGGATAAAGAGAAGGAAGAGGGGAGAGGAGAGAGAGAGAGAGAGAGAGAGAGAGAGAGCGGAACGAAGGCGAAGTAGCCTCGCGTGATAGTTCATGTGGCAGTTTGCAGCAATTCGTGGATAACACATCTAAAATACCCATGGGAAACGACTTGAAATGTAGGTCAGTGACCAGAGTTAAAGTAGATCGAAATGAAAGATCTCTCTTTGCACAAAGTTTGTTTAATAAGGTTAGGATGAAAAGAAAAGAAGCAAAAAAAATAAATAAATAAAACAAGAAAAAGAAGAAGAAAACAAGAAAGAAGTAACAGCAAATATAATAAATATAAAAGATATAAGAGACAGTACATATTAACAGTGGATTTATCAACCAATCGAAATAACCAGTTTTAATTATTTGTACTATTATTATTATTATTATCATTCTTTTTCTTTGTTCTACTTAATATTTTTTTTTTCATATTTTTTTTTAAAACAATTAACAGAATGGAATAGAATCAATATAATGTGGAATTAATATAATAGAATATTATAATGAAATAATAATCATTATAATTAATATTTTGTTAATACTATATATAGTATTATTAATATTAATATTAATGATATTATATTAATGTTGCATGTAGTATTAATTATATTAGTATAGGGTTAATATATAATATTACATTAATTCTATATGTAGTATTCTAACTCCGATTTATGATATACATACATAAACAATTTTACAAATTGGTTTTGTTCTCTTCTTATTTTCTTTGTATTCTTTTTACATTTTTAACTTTATTTTTCTTTTGACACATACAAAGTATTATATACCTCGTATAGCTTAAAACACATATCCAAAAATAATTGTCGATAGTTCGTCGAATGTATTAACACACAGGGTATGCACGTTTCATTATCGAATCTGAAACTCTGACGTCATATCCTATACTAAGTCATTCCATATTCCGATCGATATATTCATATATCGAATCGTATAGTTTCAGGGTCAAGTTATACGTGTCAATCTATATATCAAAGTTTTTTTTTTCCTTTTTTTCTCTCTCTAAAAATAACGATTGCACATCCTCCGTAATATGCCCTTTGACCGATTCATTCGATCGCATTGCAGTATTAAGCGAACACGAACCGAAGGATTTCCTACAGACAAAACAGACTGGAGGCCACGAATTAAGGACAACGAATGAATTTATTTTTTTTTTTCTTTTACCATTTTCCCTTTTTTCTTTTCTTTTTCTTTTTTTTTTTTTTTTTACAAACGACAGAATATGAATACACATATCACTTTGTTCTGGGACATATATTCTTTCTCTTTCTTGAACAATCCCCTTGCTGTTTTTTTACATCTAATTCTCTCCTCTTTCTCTCTTTCTTTCTTTCTCTCTCTCTCTCTCTCTCTCTCTCTCTCTCTCTCTTTCTCTCTTTAACACATACATATACGTATACACAGATATACTCAACGCAACCCCAAACGAGCTCCCTACAAAGCTGCATTTTTTATCGCGTCGAACGAAATGTGCATCGTTGCAAGAAAAATTGCACGATGCAACGACGCGGAGAGGTATAAGAGAGGAAAAAAGAGGAAATAAAAGAAAGAGAGAGAGAGAGAGAGAGAGAGAGAGAGAGAGAGAGAGAGAGAGTCCTGTGCCGGGTGTCATCGATCGATGCCGTTACAAAGCGTAAACCTAGCTTCTCTTCGTGTGTAGTAAAAAAAAAAGATATATAATATATAAAAGAACTCCAAATGAAAATTTAACGCGTCGAGAAATTCGAGAGAAACGTTTTTACTTTTTTATTCTCTCCTCTTTCTCTCTTTCTTTCTTTCTCTCTCTCTCTCTCTCTCTCTCTCTCTCTTCCTCTCTATCTATCTATCTATTTATCTATCTACCTATCTATCTATCTATCTGTCTATCTATCTACATGTCTATATGTCTGTTTATCCATATATCTGTATCTCTATTTCTTTCTTTCTTTCTCTTTTTTTTTCTTTCGGAACAACGAGACTCGCTTTATAAGCCTTTTCGAGAAGTTCACTTTAAAAATTGCCTGACAAACTAGCAGCAGCTAGGATTGTTTCTAGTTTCTAGAAATACTAAATAAAATATACATTCGTGGTAATGGAAATAAAATACACCATGAATGTAGTTTAATCATTCTCTCTTACTCTTACTCTCTCTCTCTCTCTCTCTCTCTCTCTCTCTCTCTCTCTCTCTCTCTCTCTCTCTCTCTCTCTCTCTCTCTCTCTCTCTCTCTCTCTCTCTCTCTTTTTCTCTTTCTCTCTTTAGAAGCGACCACTATTTTGCACAAACATGCAAATTATCGATTTGAGAAAAAAAAAGAAACTTAACAAACTGCTATGAAAATGAAACAAAAAAAATGGAAATTTAAATAAAAACTTTGTGTTCCTGAATATATAAATTATATATATATATATATATATATATATATATATATATATATTCTGAATATATGAATTATATATATTAATATACTAATTATTAATATATACACAAACAACACAATACAAACATATTGACGTAGAGAGAAGATAATATGTATAATAACATATATATATATATATATATATATATATATATATATATATATACGCATACGTCGGATCATTTTTATATATTTCCTTAATGTCCTTTTAATAAATTCCAATTTTATCGATTCTACCAATTTTATTGATTCTAGCTGATTTGATTATACGTTTTTGATAAATTCTGATAGTCCTTTAAAGTATTAGCGAGATTACTACTCCTCCTCGAAATTGGCTGTTTTTATATATACATACATACAAAACATATATATATATATATATATATATATATATATATATATATACACACATATATATATATACACTCATATATATTTATACGTCGAGATGCACATATCGTTCGTTATTCAATTACTCCAAACCGGTATGACCCGTCACTCCTATCGATGCACGTTGCATGTAAATTATTCGTCGTTGGCAATGGCACCCTTTGAAATTTTCGAAATTGCTTTTCGTAATGGTATAGCCTACTTCCAAGATTAAAAAATAAAAAAAAAACAAATTGAAAAAGAATAAATAAATTAATAAAAAAGAAAGAGAAAAAAAAATTACACGAAGGAAAAGAAGACGTGAAAGATGAGTGAAAGAGGGAAAAGGAGTGAGTGAGGGGGTTGAGGGCGTGGTAAGGTATATTTTTTTTTAACTGACGATTTTTATTCCTATCCACGTTTCTCGTCGAGTGCTCTATATAAATGCGTGTACGTGTCTACGTGCCCATATACCCCCTCTACTTCCATTAACGAATAGATTCTACAAAAAAAGATTGAATCGATGAGAAGGGAAAGAAAATTAAATTCAAATTTACCTTTCGAACTGTAATTCGTCTATTAATGTAATGCCTTCGCTTCGTTATTAATAGATCATCGAACCGAAATGAAATTTAATTCGACAATCGTCGGAGTAATATTTATTTTATTACGATTAAAATGTCATTTATTTTCGTCGAATGGTATACGTGCAATATTTATTATATGGGAACAACGATAATTGATTAATAATTATGAAACGATCACATTTATCTCGACAAATTTGGATTTATTATTTTTTAAAGAATATATACGTATTATTTAAATATCAATCTTTATCGAATTTCTTTTTAAATACACCGCATTGCACTAATTATTCGTTTTTAACGTTTTACGACTTTGTGATTAGAATCTTTTTAAAATTTTATTTTATTCGAAACGAATAAAAAAGATTTCTTTGAAACAAAAAAAAGAAATATTAGATCATAATTCATGGAACATATGAAGTGTTCGTAAAAGATCGAAGAGGACGATTATTTGTATGAATTAGTAAAAATTTTCTTCTTTTTCTTTCCTTTAAAAAAAAAAAAAAATAAATAAATAAAAAAACAAGATCTATTTACTATCAAAATGTGCTTCTATTTATTTCTTATTTTTTTTTTATTTTTATTAAATCTTAAATTTATATTCGTAAAATCGAAAAATATAAATATAAGTATGAATGTTACTATAATCAACAAAAAAAAAATCTGTATTTAATATTCTCGTAAAAAATTCTCTCATGTCTAAACAAAAATAATGCATTAATTAATAAATAAGAAAAAACATAAAATTAAAAAAATACAGGGACGTACGAACTTAAAGGATGTAATTTCTATAAATTTGTATAATGCAGAAACGAATAAATTGTTTTGTGTGATATCAGGCGATCGATACGTAACATAACGTACACAACGAAACATAAATAACACGTAACCATGTATGTATAAACCATATAACATACGAAATAGACTGTAGTACACGGCGAATAGAAATTTTCTGTCGGTTTGAAAGGCATCGAAGCAATTTCGAGTTAATTTACAAGTCCTTGGCTAGATTTCAATGCAGTTCCGTTGGTGGCCCTTGAGAGTTGTTGCGAGTAAAGGAGGAGGACTTGCAACCGATTAACCCAAATACTTCTCGCCCTTTTGCAATTCACGCGAGCTAGTCAGTCCTACCTGGTCTGCCTACCGACTAACTGGCTAACTGAGCAGTAAGCCTGGCTGCTTTTGAAAATGAGATTCGCATAACATGATCGATCGATTGGACGTGCGATAACCATGCATCATGCATGCTTTTTCTTTTTATTTTTAGTTTTTTTTTCTTCTTCTTCTTCTTTTTTGTTTTTATAACATCTTGTCGTTTAACATTGACGTTTTCCATATTATAACGATTCGTTCTCTCTCTCACTCTCTCTCTCTCTCTCTCTCTCTCTCTCTCTCTCTCTCTCTCTCTCTCTCTCTCTTTCTGAAAATTATTTTTAAAAAAGTATTTAATCTACATGTATATTAGTACAATGAGTAATTTTAACTTTTCATTTCATGCTTTAAAAAGTATCAGACATTTTTCTCGTAATATTTCTAATATTTATTATTTTCAGATAACTATGTGAATAATTATATTGAAATGTGTGGTTTTTAAATGATTTAAATAAATAATTGAAAATATTAAATTTGTTCGTATTTTAGATTAAAAAAAAAATAAATATATTTATATAATATATATATATATATATATATATATATACAGTAAATTTTCTATTAACAAATCAAATTTAATTATATGAAGTTTTATGGATCGAACAAATCGATCAGTAGTGTTAATAATAATAATTATCATTATTATTATTGTTTTCCTTCTTTAAAAAAAAAGAAGATAAATCGAGTAAATTGGATAAAAAAAGGATGAAAAATTACATATTTATGTTACTCTATTTAAACGAGTTCCTATAAAAAGTGTATAAAAAGAA